>CAJNDV010006402.1:59599-77396 GCA_905221635.1 Symbiodinium sp. CCMP2456 | reverse complement strand
GCCCTAAACCCTAAACCCTAAACCCTAAACCCTAAACCCTAAACCCTAAACCCCAAACCCAAACTCTAAACCCTAAACCCAAACCCTAAGCCCTAAACCCAAAGCCGTTATGTTAGTGCTTCCGGTCCACACGCCGAGGCTCTGGAGCCTCTAAAGGTCCAGGCTGAACCTCCTTGTTAACTTTAGGGTTTAGGGTCTTTAGTCTTTAGGGTTTAGGGTTTAGGGTTTAGGGTTTAGGGGTTTAGGGGTTTAGGGTTTAGGGTACTGGCCCAACACCTGCGAAAGGCTTGTATTCTACATACTCTTGTGGTCCAGGTACCCTGGTTCTTCGAGCGGTTGCAGAAGCTTTTCCAGGATGGTTCACTCACTCAGATCTGCGTGTCAGCGGATGCAAGTTTCGCGCTGAGAAAGGCAACCGAGACATTATATATATCTATATATATATATATAAATATGTATATATATATATATATCTTGCGTGCTGTATTGTGCGGTGTTCCGAAAATTGCACTCACGATGGCGCAAAAGCAGTTGGCCCCTGGTCATTGGTCGGAATTCCCGAGATAATCATGCCATCTATCGCGAGATTTTTGAAGCACTTCGGCGGGATTTTTGAAGCCCGGGAGCTGCGGGTCCACTGTCCTTTGGATCAAAGATTGACAGGCGCAAAATGAAGCCGCGAGTGGCGGGAGTCACAGTTTTGGAATTGTTGGCGACCTTTTACTGCCCTTTACTGCCCTTTATTGCCCTTTACTGCCCTGCACTGCCTTCCACTGCCCTTTATTGCCGTTTATGGTACTGCGTTTTATGCCCTTTACTGCTGTAACACCCGAGGTTTCCGTCATTCTTACCCCAGCCTTTCCTGCTTTTTAGTGCCCTTTGTTTTTCTGCTATTATCACACAGCCTCTAGGGTTTGGGGTTTAGGATTCAGGGTTTAGGGTCTAGGATTTCCCCTGTCGAACCCATAGACTGACCTTCATCGAACCCACAAGTAAGAAGTCTTCAAAACCCCTACGACCCAGGAACAGCTACCCTATCAAAGCCCTTGAAGCCTTGAGCCCTAAACCCTTAAACCAACCCTAAACCCTTAAACCCTTAACCCATAACCCTAAACCCTCAGCCCTAAACCCTAAACCCTAAACCTTAAACCCTAAACCCAAAACCCCCGAAACCCCTATGAGCATGGCTGAAAAACTCATCAGGTGGCCCTGGCATTCGGACATCCGGAACCCGACGAAGAGGCCGTGTTACGCATGGTTTGGGGCTTCAGGGGTTTAGGGTTTAGGGTTTACGGTTTAGGGTTCTTGAGGGTTCAAGGATATTTAGCGTTTAGGGTTGTTTAGGGTTTAGTTTAGGGTTGTTGGCTTTAGGGGTTTAGCTTGGGTACTGCCCCAAGTCAATAACAGTTGGATAATATGAGTGTTATGGATATATTGGGCCCTTATTAGTAGCCCTATTCTAGACTGTTACTGTATGGGGGCAGTACCCAAGGTTCAGCGGTCTTAGGGCCATGGGGCTTAAGGATTTGAGATTTAGGGTGTTAGTTAGGGGTTCAGGGTTTGAGTGTTTTGGGGCTCTAGGGCTTCAGGGCTTTATTGCTCTCTTCAATGGGCTTATTGCTCATAGTGCTCTACGGGTTTTGGGCTTACGTTTGAGGGTACCCTAAACGCTAAACCCTACGCTCTACTCCCCATCATGACGGGACTACCCGGACCCCTGCAACTACAGGCCGCAAGCTGTGGCTGTTGCAGTTTGAGGCTTTGGCTGTAGGTCTGGGACGAAGACCAGTGACTGCTACTGAAAGTATGGGATTTAGGAGTTTAGGGTTTAGGGTTTTGGGGTTTAGGAGTTTAGGGTTTAGGTTTAGGAGTTTTAGGTTTAGGAGTTTAGGGGTGAAGGGTTCAAGCTTCGGCCTTAGGCTTTAGGCGATGAGAGCTTTAGAGGTTCAGGGCTAAAGTCGAGGGTCCGGCGGCGTGGAAATGAGGGTTCCATTTCAGGGTTTGAATGAAGCCCGATCGGTTTATGTCGTAAGCGCTAGGTTCTGCTAGAAATACGCGCTCAAACCCCTCTGTCATTCTTGAAAAGGTGTTTTATTCCTGAAGCTCGCAACCATACCTTAAACCCTAAACCCTAAACACTTAGCACTATGCACTCCGGTCCTGCCATGTCAGTGCACAGGAGCCCTGGGGTTCTAGCGCGATGCAACATGTGGAGTTTGATTGATTTAGACTCTGACAGCATTCCCCCAAAGTCCCTTAAGAAGTAAAGGGTGTCATATACCCCCAGAATTCTATTCTGATTCCTAAACCCTAAACCCTAAACCCTAAGCCCTAAGCCCTAAGCCCTAAGCCCTAAGCCCTAAACCCTAAACCCTAAACCCTAAACCCTAAACCTTAACGCCGCTGTTTCAGGGCCGGGTCGGCGGGGGGGAGGCTTCGAGGTTCCAGAGCCTGGTGAACTTGGCCTGGGCTCTTCGAATTCCCGCCGGGCCCTAAAGCCCCCGAAGTTTAGGATTTAGGGCTTCAGGTTTATAGGGTTTAGGATTTGTAGGGTTTAGGGTTTAGGGTTTAGGGTTTAGGATTTAGGATTTAGGGTTTAGGATTTAGGATTTAGGGTTTAGGATGTAGGATTTCGGGTGTAGGATTTAGGGTTTAGGGTTTAGGGTTAAAGGTAACCCTAAACCCTCAATCCCCTGAGCTCCCAGCCCCAAACCCAAGAAGCCCAAGCTCCCCCCCCCCCCCCCCCCCTTCTCCCCGCCACGGAGAGGGCTTTCCAACGCTCCAAAAACGTTTAGGGAACGAGACTCTGAACCCCAGCCCCGAGAGGGCGATCATGTGCCCGTGCTCACCGCTGCATTCATGGAAACTTCCAAAGGCCCCATAGTAGTTCCTTTTTGGTATTCCCAAAAAGGAAGTATACTATGGGGCCTGTGGGCATCTCCCCTCTTCACTGGACCGGATCGTCTTGACCAGGCCGCCTGCGGGGATGCATGTCATTTCCTCTGTCCGCTTGGTGCTGCCCTTCCTCCGGGCGTACCAACCCGAGCTTATCCTCGCACTGCGTGCCGTAAGCTGGCTCTGCTGCAAATGCGACGGCGCAGGCCTCCACTTGGAACCGATTCGCGAGATAGGGGATGCGATCTCCGCGACGGTCCCGTCTTACTCCCGAGCGAAGGCGGTGGTGGATTCAGTGAGTCTACCCAAAAGCATTACTCAACCATGGAGGCGTACATCGTGAAGGGGGCCGCCAGAGGCCAAATTCGAGCGCAACACGATATCCGTCCTGGCCTTCCTCAGGTCGGGCGTCCCCTCCCTTTCCGACTCCGATGGGGCTCCTGGCAGAAACTCTGCGCGGAGTCAAAGCTGGAAAATGCGTGGTTTCGGGATGTGAAGACAAATACGACAACTAATTCTATGGAGACGAGAAGGAGAGATGATTACTACCCTAAGCCTAATCCTGAGATCTACCAGCCGGAACCCCTAGACCCGAAGCCCTGAACCCTAAACCCTGAACCCTGAACCCTAAACCCTAAACCCTAAACCCTGAACACCAAACCCTAAACCCTGAACCCTAACCCCTAAACCCTGAACCCTAGACTCTAAACCCCAGACCCTGAACTCTGAACCCTAGACCCTGCATCCTAGACTCTAAACCCTAAACCCTGAATCCTAGACTCCTTCTAAAATCTGAAGCCCGAGATGATATGAGGGTTTCCGAAAATAGGGGACCCTAATTATAGTACCCCAAATAGTAGGATCCCTAGTATAAGGACCCCCAAATAAGGTACCCCCCCCTATTTTCGGAAAGTCCCATATGAGGCTTATAATAAGGATCCTACTATTTGGGGTACTATATTAGGGCCCCCTAACTATCGGAAAGTCCCATATGAGGCGGAGGGCTCCGACCTCCTCGAAGAAGAGCGGCTGCAGGCGGTCAGTCGGCAAAGTGAAAGCGGCCATAGCCCTAAACCCTACATGTAGCCGAAAAGACCTACCTTTTTTAAGGTTCCTTTCTATGGTTGGTTTGTTTGTATATATATATATGTATATAAGTATATGTCTATGTATGTATGTATATATATATATATATACATGTGTATAAAGTTCCTTAAAGAAGGTAGGTCTTTTGGGCCACAGGTAAGCCCTAAACTGGGTTAAGGGGTTGGGTTTAGGGTTTAGGGTTCTTATGAGTTCTCAAGAAAAGGTTCCGGACGGTAATATGGGGTCCAGTACAATGGCCTTGATATTCAGAAATGGGGTGTCGGGTTACTATATACCTTCACCTAGGTGGGGACGGTGAGTGTCTTTTTTGCAGCTCAGCGTTGAAGAGCAGAGGGGTCAGGAGTGTAAGTTTGGTGCGCAGGGTTCAGGGTCTAGGAGTTTAGAGTTCAGGGCCTCTAAACCCTAAACCCTAAGGGTCTAGGGTTTATTCGTTTTGGGGTTTCGAGCTGGATTGTTGGGGTTGGTTGGGGCTTAGTGTGTGGAGTCTTGGCTGTATTGTAATTAAAGTCTGCAGCCAGTTGCTCCAACAGGAACAGCCAAAGGCACAAGAATCCCTGGATACTGTTGATGCATGTATATTCTGCATTACCTCGAGGACCTTAAGCTATGGAAATTATGGTATATTCCTTATTATCTCCGAACCCTAAACCCTAAACTATGGGAATTATGGTGTGTATTCGTTATTATGGGTAATGCAGGGTTTATATCGTCAACCCTTTGACTGAACGAAAGCTTTGAATGCGGAGAAGTCACACTCGGCCGAGGCAATGGAAGAGAGAAGTTCCTAAACCGACCCCCAAACCCTAAACCCTAGACCCGAAACCCTAAACCCTAGACCCTAAACCCTAAACCCTAAACCCTAAACCCTAACCCCTAAACCCTAAACCCTAAACCCTAAACCCTTTATATAAACCCTACGGCTGTGGAAGAAGACGGAAGACAGAGCAGGTTCCCCCTCAAGCCTGAACTCGATACTCGTAATATGGGTGGTTGTCAAAACTATGGTCCCTTTTGGGGCCCTTATTATAATACGGCACCTATTATTTAGGGTACCCCAAAAGGGACCATAATTTTGACAACTACCTATATAGGGGTTTTCAATAATTAGAATAGGGCTTGGGGGTATGTTGTACTATAGCTATAATAAGGGGCCCCCAAACGTTTAGGGTTTAGGGTTTAGGGTCCTATTCTAATTATTCAAGGCCCCTACGTTAACTATACTGTACTGTAAACCCCTAAGCTGTCAGCCCTCAACCCGAGATCCACAACCCTTCATAGAACCTTTGGCGACATGCACCTAGGAACCCTTGGCAACATCACTCCAAACCCTGTCTTCGGTATGCTTGAAGTGCAGGTTCAGAAGGTTCCAGAAGGAAGCGGCATCTCGCAACAGGACCCTGGTTCAATAGAGGATGCTTCCTTAAAGTTTTGGAGACTAGGCTGTAGACCTGGAGGTGTGAGGTTCAGAGTCTACGGTTTGCAGTTTAAGGGTTAGGGTTCAGAGTTTACGGTTACACTGTTTGTTGTTCTTTCGGTTGGGCCTGCGTTCACGAGCTGCTCTTTTCTTCACGAGTTGGTGTGTGTAAGACCTTGGCAATCAGACTGGGGATTTGGGGGTGCTCTCTCTCTCTCTCTCTCTATTTCTCTCTACATATGCATATGTTTATGGATTCGTTTAGTTGCTTGTTTATTAGTTCATTTCGTTTCGCAAGTGAGTACATACAAGAATGGATAAGTGAATCAACAAGTATTTCAATTACTCGTTAAGTACACATGTAAGGACTAGAACAGTGCATAGATACATGGATAAATTCATCCATAAGCAAACAAATAATACAAGTACTGATGAGGCCGTCAATCAATCAACCAGCCAGCCCACCGACCGACCAACCAACCGACCACCCAACCAATCAAGCAATGCAGGCATGGGTAAATAAACGACCGAACAAACAAATACACATATGATAATCAAGGAAATTAAGTTCAAGTTAGTGCAATCACAAGTACATCGCCCACATGAATAAAGAAGCAAAGCCATAGTGACATCATAAACGTACATGTATAAATGATCACAAATGATACAACTTGCAATTGCACCAAGAAGCATAAGCGTAAGTCCAAGAAAGTGTAAGTAAACAAACGAGTAATTACCAGACAAGCACACACACCTTCATGCATGCATGCACGCATGCATATTTTCTACACACGCACACGCATGCGCGGCAATCCATATCTGGGGTAACTGGCGGGGGCGTACGGTTGGGACCCGTAGGTTCATGGTTCACCGATCGCGGTTCGGGGTTTGTTTGAATAGGTTTCGGTGTATATCATGCTGTGGTTGTAGTAGCGACTGCAAGTGAGATCTACTGCTCATTTTGTCTGCTATTTTGAGGGAGCAGAATTACGATTGTGTACTGTCCTCCCAAATCGGCCCGATGCCATTGTCTAGTTTGGTTTTCGGGTATTGCATCGGTGCGGTTTGCGCCTCCTTTTTCGCTGCTGGACTGTCGCAGACAGATTCTGAAATCCCTCAACGAGGTATGTTCTTGAACTCGCAGCAAGAAGCCCTGCAATTTAAGGGATATTCTTCGAATCGTTATGAAGTGGCGTATAGAATTCGCTCGATACTCCTCCAATCATAAAAGGCCTACAGTTACTTCCCTGTTCACGTTCTCCTTACATTTGAAGGCTACAGCCCGCGAAAATCAGAAATGTTTAGAGTTTAGCGTTTTCGATTGTTGTAGAGTTTTCGGGGTGTTTCGGGTTTCGGATGGAAGGTTTGTTGGGGCTTAAGGCTATGTCTACGTGTTGTTCAGGGTTTAGGGTCCACCCCGAAGATGCCCTGCGAGGAGCTGGTCCTCTCAGTGATCCCAGCCGTACGCCACGCCATACAGGCGGGTTGAAGGTTTAAGGTTAACTGAGCCCTAAACCCCAAACCCCAGACGCCTTATAACTCCCAAAACCTTAAACCCTAATTATTACAAATGAGCCCTAAACCATATAAGCCCTAAACCCTCAACCATGCTCAGTAAAAATTGAGCTTCGGGGGTGTAGGTAAGTTCTCAGCGGGCTTCGCGTGCTGCTCCCCAAATTCTGTTTAGGGCTTTCGGGTTTAGGGAAGATTACACGATGTCGCAGAGTTTGATGAGTTTAATCCCGAACCCAGCAGAATTAGATGGTGTGGTCGCTTGAGTTCGGTGAGGGTCCATTGCCATCTTCTTTGCTTGAGGACGGTAATAACTTGTTGCGGCCATGTGCGGACTTGTCTTCAGGCAAACCCGAAACCCTAAACCCGCTCTCTACAGACATGCTGTGGAAAAAGGCCCTCAAACAAAACCTAAACCTTAAACCCTAAACTAAGCTGAAAGGCCCCCCGCAAACTGTCTTCTCCGACTTGGTGTTCAAGATGCGATAGATTTCCAGAGCACAAGCAAACGAACCCTAAACCCTAAAACTGTAGCCTTAAACCCTACACCCGAATCCCTAACCCCAAACTCTAAACCCCGAACCTTCATCCCTAAACCCTAAACCCTCCCCAAAGCGTCGACGGAGGAGCTGGTGGAGGAGGACTTCGATGCCCGAAGGCAGCGACTCTGCCTTGGCCGCGGAGAGGTCGAAGGCGGATGGCGGTTCTTTGAGGGTTCTTTCACGATTCCCTAAACCCTACCTGTAGCCGAAAACACCTACCTTCTTCGGGTTCCTTATTATGGCTTCTATATATAGTTTCTGAAAAAGGTAGGTCTTTTGGGGGTCAGGTAAACCCTAAACATCCCTAAATCGTCCCCCAAAACCCTAAACGGCCCTAAACCTTCAACATCCCTAAATAGACGCCAAAACCCGAAACCCGCAACATCCCTGAAGGATCAACCCGAAACCCCTAAACCCAGGGTTCCATAGGGTTTAGGGTTTAGGGTTTAGGGTTTAGGGTTTAGGGTTTAGGGTTTAGGGTTTAGGGTTCCATAGGCTTCTCAGGCAGGCTCTGTGAGGGTCCTGTGTTTCTTCGACTCCTTGGGGGTTTGGGCTTAATATAGAAGCGAAAATAATTACCAGTGTTATTACTGTTAGGGTTCCTGTTTATAAACATACTTAAAGAAGCCCAAAACCCTATTCTAATTATTAAGGCCCCTGCAGTAGGTACTACATCCATGATCCTGCCAGCAGGGTTTAGGATTGGGCCATGTTGAGATCAGTTCATGATTCCGGGTCTAGGGGCTTAGGGTGCTACAGTTTTCGGGCTGGGGTGAGCGTAGAGTCTATGCTGCTGCACTCTAAGGCTGTTATGGCTTGTGATATAAGAAGCTACTGCTGCTTAGGGTTTAGGGGTTCAAGGGTTTCGGGGTTTAGGGGTTTAGAGTTTAGGGATTTAGGGGTTTAGGGGTTTAGGGTATAGGGCTTAGCTACTGCTGCTTATGCTGGCGATCGCAGCATTGAACCTCCAAAGAACCCAGTCCGAGACCTGCTTTCCAAGGCGTATCCACAGATCCAAAAGGAGCTGGGCCCTGACCCAAAACGATTCCCTCGGGGCCTCTAATCCCTACAGTTTAGGGTTTCAGGGTTTGGGTGTTAGCGGTTTAGGGTCTAGGATTTTGGGCGTTTAGGGTGTGGGTCTAGGGGTTCAGGGGTTTAGGGTTTAGGGCATATACTGTGACATTAACCCTAAACCGAAACACCAGGGGCAGGCTGTTGGGCTATAAGAGTTTTGAACCTTGCAGCTCTGTGGGTGCGGTGGTTAAGTGAGCCTACACGAGGCCTCTTGACGTATGCGTGTACGCTCGTCTTGCACGCCGCGTGGATGCCGGCTGCAAGACCTTCGATGTTCTGCGGCGCTTAAGTTTGAAGTAACCCCACAACACTCCGGTGGGAGTGGGACTTCCAATGAAGCAGCGAAGTTTGCCCAAAGCCCTCCGCGAAGCTGCAAAACCTGAACGGCTATCCTCATGTACTCATTCTTGTGCCTATAATCCCTATTCGACAGACTCAGGCCCCAACATTAGGCCTAAACCCTAAACCCTCAACCCTAACCCAACCTTAGTAAACAATCCGACCGTACTTGCATCCCAACTGCTCCTCTCGCAAGTATCCTGGGTAGTATCAGGGCGACCCCTTAAAGTGCCTACCTTCACCCCTTGGCCCTACTGAACCTACAGGTTTTTGGGGCTCCCTGTTGCCATTTCTTTCTTCTGATGTCATGAAAAACCTTAAACCCTAAACCCCAAACCCTAAACCCCAAACCCTAAACCCCAAACCCTAAACCCTAAGCCCTAAACCCGAAACCCCAAACCTTTGAAAAGGTATGCCCGAAAAGGGCCTGAGGTAATCCCTAAGCCTCGAGAATTTGGGCTTTGAGGAGCTGGAGGTCTTTTCAGGTCATCCGAAGGGCTCCGAGCTCTGTCGTCATGGCTCTCCCTTAGGGTTTAGGGCTTAGCTCCTCACCCTCAAAGGAGCCACATTTTAAGGATTTTGGGCCCAAAGATTCTCTATTATATAAGGCTTTTGGGGGTATTTTGATGCTACATAAGGGTCTCTGTTCCATGAATATTCCCGTAGCTTGTCCACGTTATGATGCCTATCATCAGGGCTTTGGGTTTAGGGTCTGGGCCGGTCCTCCCGTAACGATTTAGAGTTTCGGAGTTTGGGGTCAAGGGTTTCGGGTTTAGGGTTTAGGGCCTAATTATCATTGTTGTTGCTGCCAGTCTAGCGGTTTCCAGCTCCTCTCATTTCCCTCGACCTTGCACCGCGATCGGTCCCAGTTCCAGACCCGGACGCGCTGGTGCCCATGGAGCCGCTGACTCAGGATGTTTAGGGTTTAGGGTTTAGGGTCAGGGTCAATCCCTAATTAAGCCCTATGAATCCAGATGAACCTAACAAAACTCAACCGAACTTTTTGGAATCCTGGTATTGGGTATTGGTCTGTGGACCAAAGGGCGAGTGAGGCTTGACTTGGCAGATTCAGGGTTCAGGATTATTCCGCTTGCACGCTAAACCCTCAACCCCCGAAGACCGAGCCGGAAACACCCTGAAATCCTAAACCCAACACTTTGAACCCTTACACCTTAAACCCTACAACCCTAATCCCTAACACCCTAAACCTCAACGTTCAGGGGGCTCTTGGATTTCGATTTTCAGGGTGTCGTGCCTGATCTTCAGCAGCCTTCCCCTTGACTCCGGCTGGGGCCCCTATAGTTGGTGTTTAGGGTTTAGGGGCTTAGGGTTTAGAGTTTATTGTTTAGGGTTCAGAGTGTAGGGTTTAGGGGATTAGGGTTTAGAGTTTATTAGAGTTTAGGGTTTAGGGGTTTATGGTCTAGGGTTTAGGGCCTAAGCCTAAAGCACGACCCAAGGTTCGAGATCCTGTCGCTGCATAGTAGAGGAGGAGTCCTAATGATTAGGAGTGCTATCCCTTACAGCCCTGATATTGTTGATGATATGAATCCTGTATTACCGTAAAGGACCCTAAGCTATGGGAATTATGGTATAGTCCTTGTTATGCGCAATGCAGGATTTATATCATCAACCGTATAACCATAGTATATGTAATATCCCCCTAAACCCTATTCTTATCATTATTATTAAGGCCCCTTGGAGTGCCAAAGATTGCGGAGCTTGGCCAGCGTCGGTCGACGCGTGTCACTTGGTGACGTCGAAGAAGACGAGTGCTCGCGTGCAGCGAGAGAAGGCGGCGGAGCTGTTGCAGCAGTACAAGAACCGAACGCAGAACTTAGATTGGGTTTAATGTAATATAGAAGCCTCTCTCTCTCTCTCTCTTTTTTCTGGTGCCCCCCCATGGATCCACCCTTTTCGCCTTTCAGGAGCATATATATATATATATATGTATCCCCATGGATAAACCTTTTTCGCCTTTCACAAGAGAATATATATATATATATATATACATATATGTCTAGACTTACCAATACGTAGGATTCCCGATTATAAGTATACTATACATGAGCCCAGATCCCTAGTCCAATTACCGATTTTGCTGGCGAGGTCCCTGGAAAACAGTTCCGTTGAGGGTTGAGGGTTTGGGGTTTAGGGGTTTAGGGGGGGTAAGGTCGGTTGAGGACATAGTTGTAGTCTCTGATTGTATTTGCTTTTTTTTCGGTTACCTGGTAGGATCCTAAACATAAGACTAGTTAAACCAAAGACAGGAACTACGATGGAGAATATAGGTAGATCTGGTGCTGGTCCATGCCAGGTCTTTCAAACCTTCCCTCGCTCTGTCCATGATGGCCCAACCCTGAACCCTATTGTGATATGGGGGCCTAAATAATTACTTATTACCTGTACTGCTTTGAAGGCTCCTTATTATAATTTTAGTATAATATACCCCAAAACCCTATTAGCTCTAATTATTAAGGCTCCTGCATTAGGTTATTAGGGGCCTTGGTAATTGGACTAGGGATCGCCCCTCAACCCTACCAAGGACCGACCCCCAGAGATCTACAGTACCATCCTGGAACCCCCAGCGATCGGAATAGAGTTTAGGGTTTAGGGTTGTTGGAGTTTAGGGTTGTTGAGAGTTTAGGGTTTAGGGTTGTTGAGGGTTTTTGAGGGTCTGGGGTATAGGGTTGTTGGGGTTTAGGGTTGTCGAGGGTTTAGGGTTTAGGGTTGTTGGGGGTTGTTGAGGGTTTAGGGTTTAGGGTTGTTGGGGTTTAGGGTTGTTGAGGGTTTAGGGTTTAGGGCTCTTGGGGTTTAGGGTTGTTGGGGTTTAGGGTTGTTGAGGGTTGTTGAGGGTTCAGGGTTAAGGGTTGTTGGGGTTAAGGCGGTTAAGGGTTGTTGAGGGTTTAGGGTTTAGGGTTGTTTAGGCTTGTTGAGGGTTTAGGGTTTAGGGTTGTTGAGGGTTGTTGAGGGTTGTTGAGGGTTTTTGGGTTCAGGGTTGTTGAGGGTTTTGGTTTTCAAAATCCCAAAACCTCTGAGGGCTTGTGGGGCTGAGGGCTTCGGGATAACATCTATAAAACAATAAATGAACAAATAAACAAACAAGTAAGTTAATAATAAATAAATAAATAAGTAAATAAACAGATATATAAATAAAAAGATAAATCAATCAATAAATAAATAAAAATATAAATCAATAAATAAATAAAAAATACATAAATATATATATATATATATAAGCTGCAAGCCTTCAGTCAACATACACACACACACACAGAGACAGACACAGACTAACCCCACCCATGCGCCCGCCCCGATTCGCGAACCCGGAGCCCGAAACTTCTCGACACTCCCCGTATACATTCGAAACCCAAAGCCCTGACCCCTAATGTAGGGTCCTTAATAATTAGAATAGGGTTTTGGGGTTTGGGGGGTTCCTTACTATACTTATAGTATTTATAGTATACTATACCGCAAAACCCTACTCTAATTCTTAAGGCCCCTACATTAATCCCTGCAAGAGCTACATTAAACCCCTAAACCCTAAACCCGAAACCCCTAAAACCTAAACCCTACACCCTAAACCCCTAAACCCCTAAACCCTAAACCCCTTCCTTGAGGCAGTGCATGCAAGTTGCTCGGCTCATGGGCACGGGCCTTAGGGGCAGGGCTTCGGCTCGCAGGGCTGATGCTTTCGGGCTTGGCCTGGGTTTAGGGGTTTAGGGTTTAGGGGTTTAAGGGTTTAGGGTTTAGGGTTTTAGGGTTTAGGGTTTAGGGTTTAGGGTTTAGGGTTTAGGGGTGTAAGTGTAGGGTTTAGGAGTTTAGGGGTTTAGGGGTTCAGGGGTTCAGGCTTTAGACAGTTGGATGCCAGAAGAGGTCGATGGGTTCCGTGTTCATGTGTGGATTGAGGGTTTAGGGTTTAGGGATTAGGGTTTAGGGTTTAGGGTTTAGGGTGAGGTTTGAGGGTTTCAGGTTCGAAGGTGTCGGGGCTATGGATTGCAGGTGTAAGGTTCATGGTGTAGGGAACGCCTTGCCTGGTTGAGTCACCTTCTCCAGTAGTTGTCCATTGTGGCTTCAGGGTTGGAAGGGCTACTGCTACCAAGAGCTATAGCTTTCGGAAGAGGCTTGCACTGCTTTTGAGTGTTGAGGGTAATGGAGTTTAAGGTTTCGGATTTGGTATACAGGCTTCGATGTGTTTTACAACGTCTTCGATGTATCCGCCCGTCTTATGCAATGCCTCGTAGTTTCTTGATGGTTAGTGTCTTGTGTTATTGAGTCTTGCTGCTGAGGATAGTTGTGGGATCCTTGACCAGGGACGTTGGGATCATGGGCTTAGGACCGGGTTCCCCCGCAGCTGCAGCTCGGGTTGAGGATAATAGCTATGCAGGTTACTATTTTGGGAGTATGTGATAATTAGGTACTTGGACCCTTGGGGTTACAGCCGCTGCACCTGATGAGGGCGTTCGACAAAAAAGCCTGGGTTTAGACGGTTTAAAGCTCTTGTCAAACCTTGAATCCTTGCAACTTCAACCTGATCACCGAACTGGGCTCGGTCCCCAGGCGTCGACATCTGCATGTTCGCGCGCAAGATACGGGAGAAGGCGACAGAAGGTCCGCGACCGAGCGACTGAGGGCAGAGGGCTTCAACATAGAAGAAGATATTTCATGTAGGCAGGGGCAGGAGGCTGATGAGGAACAGGCCAGGGCATGGGCCCATAGGAGGAGTAGGGAAAAGGAGTGGTGGTTGAAAGAGCAGGTAGCAGTAAGCATAGGAGCAGAATTATAGGCGTGGGAGAAGGAGTGCGTATTAGGAGTAGTAGTAGGAGTCGTTGTCGTGGTTTTGTTGCGGTCGTGATCGTGGTCGGCCGGGTCGGGGTCCGGCTCTGGATCGGGGTCGGGGTCGTCGTCGCCGTCGTCTTTGTCCTTTTTGTCGTTGTTGTCGTCGTCATGTCGTCTTCATCAGTCATCTGCGAGGTCGTCTTTGTCGTCATCTTCGTCGTTGCCGTAATCGTTGCAGTCGTCGTCGTCGTCGTCGTCGTCGTCGTGGTCGTCGTGGTCGTCGTCGTCGTCGTCGTCGTCGTCTTCGAGTCGTCTTCGGAGTCGTCCATGTCTAGTTCTGGTGGCGGTGGTGGTGGTGCCTGTGGCAGTAATTCGAATTTGCTTTCGTAGTGGTGGTGGTCCCTTCCCACATCGCCATGGTCGGTCTTGTGTCTCTCGTAAGACCTGCAACACGTCTCGCATCTGTCTGTGTGCCGGTACCAGTCATGCAGCCGTCACAGCACTTCAACCCTAAACCCTAAACCCTAAACCCTAAACTTCAACCCTGTCTTGTTGCAGTGCTTGTGCGCGCGCAGTATCAGAGCCGGAAGCCTGATACCATAAAGAAATCATAGTAAGGAACCCCGGAGGGTCAGGTTCTTTGGGGTCCAGGTAAACCCTATAAAGCCTAAACTTCAACCACCAGCCTGATACCATAAAGAAATTATAGTAAGGAGCCCTAAAAAGTCAGGTTCTTTGGGGCCCAGGTAAACCCTATAAATCCTAAACTTCAACCACCTCGGCTCTACATCCGGAACCCCAACCCCGAAGACAGAACCACAGCCCCGAATTCAGGGCAAGACCACGGCTGCAGGCGCACCGCCAGCTGTGGGTCAACGTGGGGTTTGTTCACTGAACCTGCAGTCCTTCTTTTCGAAACATTGGGCTCCCCTTCCGTAAACCCAAAACACTCAACTCTCAAAACCTTAGCCAGATAAACCCGACTGTGTCTTTCATACAAAAACCAGACACCTCTAGGCCTTTCATGGCCCAACCTGCATGCCGAAACCTGAAAGTGTCGGGCTTCGGGCCGCTGGATGTTGCGGCTTCGTAGGTTTAGGTCACAAATCAGGGTACAGGGCTTAGGGTTTATATAGGCTGAGTGAGGCATGTCGCACTTCAGAAAACAAGGGACCCCCAAGACTGACCCATAAGGAGGAGGATCCTTAATACAAGGACCCGGAAAAGGGGTCACACCTAATTTTTGGAATTCCGCGTCATCCTGGTTGGGGAACCCTTGGCCCAAACCAGTCGAAACCTTGGACGCGGAAGCCTTGCAATACTTAGCAGGAGCATGAGAAGGTGGAGGGCGATCACACCGTAGGCTGAGGGCATGCAATCAAAACAGGGTTTAGGGTTGAGGAGTTTAGGGTTAAGCTCCAAACCCTAGGCGACTCGCTAGTCGAATCCTCCCTGTCCGCACTGCTCCGAAATCAAGCTTCATGTTGAGATACTCACCGAAAGCAAGCTAGAGTAAGGTAAATTTCGATAGGATTGATTCTGTTCTGTTTACTGTTTGCTGTATTACACCTTCGTGGTATTTCCCTAAAACCTGAACCCTTCCTTTTGTGCTTTTGTTTCTTAGCTGTGTCACTGTGGGAGGCTAGACCCTAAGCCTAGCATGCAGCGACCTATTTGCACACTTCACCTTCGGATATGTGTACACTTCTAACCTACTTAACTTAACAAACTGTGGATATACATAAGGAAATTAATCAATGTATGCGTATGTGTATATATATATATATATATGTATTTATATATATATATATATATCTGTATATGTATACATATATATATATACAGATTTATTTATTTATGTATTTAATTTGTTTTTTTATGTATATTTATGTAATGTGTTATTTGTTGATTAATTTACGTTTGTTTCTATGTTATCCGTTGATCTATCTATCAACACACCTATCTATCTATCGATCTAACTATCTATCTGCCGATCTAGACACACACACACACACACATATATATATATATATATGTCCGTACATCGATGCCTCTATACGACCATTACGACTACCAAATGTGGGGAATCCTTACGCATGTGGGTGGTTGTCAAAATTATGGTCCCTTTTTGGGTCCTTATTATCATACGGCACCTATTATTTAGGGGACCCCAAAAGGGACCATAATTTTGACAACTACCCATGTGATGCCCCGCAGCCCTACAACACAGGAAGCTCCAGAGCTGCAAGCCCGAAAGCCAGCAGCACCAAAAGAAAAGGTTCAGGGCTTTAGGGTTTAGGGTTTAGGGGTTTTGAGGTTTAGGGTGTACGGTTTAGGGGTTTTGAGTTTTAGGGTTTAGGGGTTTAGGGGTTTTGAGTTTTAGGGTTTAGGGTTTAGGGTTAAGGGTTTAAGGTTCCAAGAAAAGACATAAATCCTCTTACAGGTAGAATGGGTTCATCAAAATCACAGAAACTCGCCGTGACGGTAGATCCTAAACCCTAAACCCTAAGACCATGAACCCTGAACCCTCAACCGCAAGACCCAGCCGCTGTCTTTGTGCGAGGCCCGATGAGGAGAACCCATCCAATCTCCTTTTGAGCAAGGAGTGATCTGCCTTTCTATGAAGGTTTTCATAGGTATTTACGACGGCTTTGATTTCATAAAGGTTTCGAGCCCGGTATATTAGGGGTTTTTATAAGAGCTGAATATGGATTGCAAAGGGTTTCAAGCGGGTTTTCGATTTGTTTTTCTCGTGGTTCACACGGGTTCGGTATGGGATTCCAGAGGGATTCGGCGTCAATCCAGGGCCCTTTATGCTCAGGCTGCTGAGGATCATGCCACGTAGAGTGTTTTTTCGTGTCCCGGAATACCTCTGAGACTCCCATGTTGGGATGAAGGGTTTGCTCCGGGATTTTGGGTTGAAGCTTCAATGCAGTTTACTTCAATGGTTCAGCTCTCAAGCCAACAAGTCAGAATCCCGTACCAAAGCAAACGAACCCTAAACCCTAAGCGCCATATAAACCCAAAACTTGAAGTTCAACAGCCCTATTAAACTTCGGACCGTAAAGCCCTTAAGCCCTCAACCTTTATGTAGAGCCCTTATGGTATATAGAGAGCCCGTCTTCACTTGAAAGCTCCCTCTCCAACCCTTGAAAAGCGCTAAGCCTTGCAAAGTGTCAAGAACCCCAGGGACTGGCCGAGTACTCTTTAAAGGAACCCTTGTAGGGTTTAGGGTTGATTCTAGGGTTTAGGGTTGAAAGGAACCCTTATAGGGTTTAGGGTTTAAAGCAAGACTTACAGGTTTTAGGGCTTAAAGGAGCCCTTATAGGTTTTAGGTTTTAAAGGACCCCTTGTAGGTTTTAGGGGTTAAAGGAGCCCTTATAGGTTTAGGGGTTAAAGGAGCCCTTATAAGGTTTAGGGTTTCGGGTTGAGGGAGTATCCTTGAGAGGAACCCTTAGTGCCCTTTTTGGGAAGCCGAGACCAAGGTTCGCTGCCGCCGCGATTGTCCGTTGCCATGCGGAGGTGGCGATCCACACGTAGGGCTTGAGATTTCGGGTTAAAGGGCTTGGGGTTTAGGGCTTAGGGTTAAGATGGCTCTGCTGGGATTTCACCTGCTGTCAGAGGATTTTACAAGATTCTTTGTGGCATTCTACAGGGCTACATGCAGTTGAAGCCTTTCGAAGGTCTATTTCGGATCCTTGTTTCAGTATTTATGTGTGCTGCTCAAAGCACGCCAACCTGCAGTTGAGACGACTGGTCATCCCACTTTGACCCCGAGTAAGTTATTTAGGGTTTAGGGTTTAGGTAGGGTTTAGGGTTTAGGGTTTAGGGGTTAGGGTTTCACAAGCCCCACCTGTAAGTGTTCCAAGCCTTCAAGTAGGGGTAAACCCTAGGATAGACGATTGTCGTTTACTGTTACCCGAAACCCTCCCCCCTTAAGCACCTCTCCATTGCCAATCATTGCTTTGTCGGTGGGTTGAAAAGGGACCTTACACCCTATGGTGAACCCCAGAAAGTTGGAACATGGATTTAGCATGACTTGTGCTAGGATCCCTTACACTTTACCGTAAGGGTATGACAATTACGATGTTCCGACTTTATGACTACTACTACAAACCCTAAACCCGAAACCCTATAA
>CAJNDV010006402.1:18458-28487 GCA_905221635.1 Symbiodinium sp. CCMP2456 | reverse complement strand
TTTTGGTGGGAAAGTGACCACTTATCTGGGCCCGGGGAACACTTATCCTGGCCCGGGGAACACTTATTTTTTTTTTCGTTCCAGCCAGCAAGCACTTGTTACGGTCACCTCGCCTGTCCACTCTGGATATGGTTGCAGTCATAGACTATAGAAGTTATAGTCATAGTCATAGTTAAAGTTAAAGTTCTGATATATTATATACCATGTGGCTTGGCTTCTCTAGGGTCATATAACCGGGAGCAAGCATTTATTTTGGCAGCTGGTAAGCAACTGTCCGGTTGCTCGTTGAACTCTCGAATGCAGGCTCTTCAGCTTTTGAAACTTGCGGGATGTTGAGGATGGGTTTGAGTTTTGCTAGGTGTCGGGAATATGCCATGTTCCGCCCAATAGTTAGCACGTGCATATCGTGCCCGATAGCAGGCCTGTCATCCAAAGGTTGTTTAGGCCACCAAATCTAGGCTGCTGTAGCTGCTGGTGTCGCTGTTGTTGTGGTTGTTCTTGCATATGCTGCTCTGCTGCTGCTGCTGCTGCTGCCGCTGCCGCTGCCACTGCTGCTGCCACTGCTGCTGCCGCTGCTGCTGCTGATGATGTTGTTGTCGTGGTGTTGTTGTTGTTGTCGTGTTGTCGTGTTGTCGTGTCGTCGTCGTCGTCGTCGTCGTCGCCTTCGTCGTCTTCGTTGTTGTTGTGGTTGTGGTTGTTGTTTTTGTTGTTGCTGTTGTGGCTGGCGGTGGCGAATGTGAGGTTGGCTTTGAAATTTAGACTCATGCCACCAGACTGTAAGGCATGTTCTCTAATCGCGAACTTGGTGCCTCCAATTGTGACTCTTGGACTGGATCCTTGCAACCGGACCGGTTGAATAGCTCTAGTCTGTAGTGCTCGGTACCCCTCAATAAGGACATCCGCAGAGAGCCCACCTTTTGGGCTTGGTGATAGACTTGCGACCAGGATACCCATTAATTTCAAGCACTAGGTAATAGCAGCTCAGAAGATACCAGAAATCATGGCACACGGGCCCAACTGATGTGCCAGTATGTAACATTATGCAGACCTCTTTGTTCGGGGTTACATTTACACTGCACAGTTCGCTGTTATAGATGTGACATCAAATAAACAAGTTATATATCCAGTTGATCAATTTGATTATATCAAACTAGAACATAGCAGGTATATCAACTTATAGACTTAAAGCCTATAGCCACACCATATGTCACATCCATAACAAGGAACTGTGCAGTGTAAGTCCCTTAAGGTTTAGTCCTGCGGGTTTGGGGTTTAGGATTTAAGTATAGACTGGATGCCGCTTGTTGCTCGCCGGATCCTTCCAGCATCGCACAGGGCCCCCTTCCCCAGACCTCTGCTCCCTTCACCGTGTCAGCATGGCTTCCGATCGTTGCAACTACGACTGTCCCGGAGGCTGAACTGAGTGCGATCGAGTAACCTTCCTGGCCTGGTATACAGCATTGTGAGCTTGATTGGTTCTGATTCTGATTGAGCCAATGAATCTGTGAATAGTTTCACGATACGTGATACGAGAAGTCACACCATCTGTTGTTGCAAGTGCCGAGCCGCCATAGCTTTCAGCCCATATCCGATCTTGAAGGAGCCTCTGTCTTCGAACCACAGCCAGCAGACATACCGTACCCTTCTGCAGTCTGTAATCATACTCTAGGATAACTGTCTGGTCGTTGGTAGTATACTTAGGGTCTATACTATGATTCCATTTCTTATAAAACCAGGTCGTTTTCTCAGAAGTCTGCGAGGTTTCACCGGAAGTTTCAATACAAGTTTCACCGTTTCACCCAGGACTGAAGATGCTAGGCAGTCCAGCAACAAAGTAACAGGGTATCTGCTGACAGACATTATGGAGCCGCTGTGGATATGTGAGAGGGGATATGACACTGGGATTGATATGCAGCATCTGCAGTAGTGGCATGTGACATGTAGGATCCAGAATGCAGTGGTCTAGGTGCCGCCTGTGATTTGCAGTTTTAGAGCAGGGATTGCTTGGCCAGTAATGAGTGACGAGGTGACCTGCAATTTGAATGGTTGTGTGTGCGGCCAATTCTTGCTGGCAGCAACTCTCTTAGTGCACATAGGTTCCTGAAGCATAGTTGCAAGCAGCACTCCGAGTGAGTGCTTTCGCGAGTGACCATGCCCGATCAGAACGTGCCGTGTGTGCGATGCAAGCGAATGTGTGGCGAGGCTCCCAACCCCACTGTTCAGAATCCTGGCCCGCAGGATGTACTGAAACGTCGTGGAAAGCGGAACTTTTGCCAAAGTTGCTACCAATACTGTGCCTCCCATTCACCGTACTGTGACCTCGACTCCAAGGGTATCATCTCGAAGATCGAGGAAGATCAGGATGCCTACGATGCCGACCTCACCGAGTGGGAATCAAATCGCAGGCAGGGAAAGCGCAGCCGGGCTGGGGAGAAGTCGGTTAAGGTTGCAGCAGAGACACGATCGAGTATTACTACTCGTGTCCTGCTCGGATATTTGTGGTCGCAGTGCCTCCTCAAGCGACACAAATTGGATTCGCTTTGGGCTAAGCACCCCAAGACAACCGTCGTTCATTGCGGAAAGCCCATCACAGGCATTCTCCGTGAGGTAGGTGGCCCAGGTGCGGTGGAAATCTACAGCGATTCCCAGACTTCTGCAGTTCGGAAGCATCTGAAGGCGGACACGGCTGCCGATGATGCAGATGAGGATGCAGATAAATCGTTCCGAGATTTGACCAAGCACTTGACAGTCGGGGTCACTTCCAAAGAGTTGGAGGATGGTGAGACTGGCGAGCAGTCGCTGCAGCTCAAGTCCAAACGTGCCAAATTCGAGCAGGAAGACGAGGATTTCCTTTCCGTGTGGGGGACTTGTGGAATTGTGACTGCAGGTGCCAAGAGCAGTCGCGATTCCGATGATGAGGATGATCAGGAGAAATCCAAGCCGAAGAAACGTGCGAAGGGTAATGGTAGAGGTGGGGGCGGTGGGCCTCGAAAAATCAAGCAAGCCAGTGCACAAGCCGATGGTCCATCCTTGGGGGATGATGCTGCATCCCAGGCGGACACAGCCCGGGATTTTGGCCTATCTTCTTCCTGGTTGCTTGGTGGGAAGCCGCGAGGCCCAAAGGGCAAGGGCAGTGGGAAAGGCAACAAAGAGCTCGAGAGCACCGAGAAGGTGTTGACCCTCTACGACGGCATCTGCAATCAGCTGGAGAACGAGGATACCTTCATGTCTTTGTCTTTCAAGAAGGCCGGTCTTATCTGTCTTCCATGGTGCCAGAACAGTGTAGTCAGTGTCATATTCGTTTGGCAGAGCATTCGACAATCTATTGGTCGAGATTGTGAATGAATCGAATCATACTGTATGAATAAATCTCCATAAGTCCATAAGATAAACACATAATGGAATAATGGGCAGAGCAACCGACGGTAGACGTGACATAGATTCTAATGCGACTTTGTAAATTAAGTATATGAAAATATATGGTTGCTAACTCAACATACTTTACAACTTGCAACTAAGCGACTAGAGCTCCATATAACTACAACAACTACTACTACTACCACTACGACTACTACTACTACTACTACTACTACTACTACTACTACTACTACTGCTACTACGAGTACTACTACTACTACTACTACTATATACTCAGTACCAATTACAAAGTATACCGACAACACCCTCGCCCTATGGTTTCACCACTGTGCATGATGCTGCACGGTGCATGTTCTACATGCGAAGTCCCAGTGTGTTTCTTGTTTTGTTCTTGGTTTGTGGTAAGTTGCAAGTTGCAAGTGGTAATGTTTAGGTTTGAATTGTTGATATTGCCAGTACTGCCGGTGTCGGCTATTAGTGTTGGGTCGTGGCTAGGATTGCTGGTGGTGTTGTTGTTGTTGTTGTTGTTGTTGTTGTTGTTAGTGCTGTTCTTCGGTAGGTGGCAGATGTGTCGGACAAGCTGACCAACCGGAGCACGGAAGAGCTCATGAAGGTTTATAGGGACCTCAGCCAGTCTGGTTCCGAAGCCCAGAGAGCCGTTGAAACCATGCGGCGATTAGCGGCTGCGAACACACGGTCGACTAGCATTTGCCAGCTCGTCTCGGCCATTCACGACACTGAGGCGACGGCAGGCACACTTCGTGCGAGCATCGATGAAGCTCGCGATGCCGGTGTCAATTTGCCAATCAGTGTTGATAAGATCGCTTTTGCCCGTGTGATGTTGGAATTCTCGGCATCGGGACAATGGGATGATCTCTTCAATACTATCCAAGGGGAGCCTGTTCAAAACTTGTTCCAGAATGAGCCTGAGGCGGATAGAGCGGATAGATGTATGGAGTTCCAGTTCGTTTCGCTGAAGACCTGCATCATCAAGTTCTTGAATCAAGAGATTCAGGTCGCTAAGCCTGCTAAGGCGGAGGGCAAGGGTCCTGTGGAGGTCATCGGCAAGGAAGAGAAGAAGAAGCGGGATGAAGAGTTTAGTCGAGTGGCTCGGTGATTTCGTCATCTGTAGCACAGATAAGCATACTAGGTCTTATGATATATGATATGATATACGATATGATATTGATATATGATATATAGTCTCAGTGGTTCAATATGTCGGTATCAGTAAGGTTAACAAGTAGCTGATAGTAGGTAGGATTGGTGGATTGTCAATATTAGCGACTGTGTGTTTTAGCAATTAGGGTTTCGAGGTCACGGTTATGGTCTCGGCATTTGACGACTTGTAGGTTCATAAGCTGAACGGTGGGATTATCGTGTGGATCCTGTAGCTTGGAAGCACAATTCGGAAGTTGCAAGCTGATAGTGTTTAGGAAAGCTGTCCTGTATGGTCCAGGCCAAGACTATCTAATGTTGATGAAAGATTCGATTCTTTCATATGATATGACTCATATGACTATGCCATAACTTGATATAACTTATATAATATTATAACTATGACTATAACTCTGTAGTTCATAACTGTATATAATACATACATTTTATAAATATTTTGTAATTTATAATTATATTATATAATTATAGAATTTATATAGTGATCTTAGAACCTAACATAAACTATGAATCAATGTATTTATAAGTAAGGGCCTGACTTATTGACGAGTTCGTGTGCTGTTGGTTGAACTGGTTGCAATTTGTGTTTACTCGATAACTTATCGTGTGACATGTGGTAGCCTTCGGTTATCTAGCTACTTTCAGGCAATGACAGCGAAAGCCACGGAGCTAGCAGGCAAGATGAAGGGGCTTCTGTCCGGGTTCCGTGCATCTGGCCTTTGGGAAAATTGGTCTACTCATGCCACATTGTCGTCTTTTGTGGAGGAGTGCAACAATCTCAGTCTGCTGGTGTCGATCGCTGCACTTGCTGATGTGCCCAGTTTGTCTTCTGAGGAAGCTGAGAATCTGAAGAGTGCCCGAACGAGTCTCCTTGCCAAACGGGCAACCTTCCTCGAATCTTTGACCTTGTTCCCTCTGGGCCAGTTTGTGCAGCAGGCTACCAACTTCGCTTTGGAAGCACACCAGCGAGACCTTGGCTTCCTCACGGACCTTGATTTGTGTGTCCAAGCTGTTGCCCAGCTAAAGACTTTTACTCCCGACATCCTTTTCAAAAACGAGGATATCCAGATTCCGAATTTCAACAAAGTCGTTGAGGCACAACTGAAATTCAGCTTGATACAGCAGGCTTGCACCAATCACTTCAAGGATGCCCAGGCTAGCAAGCTTGCCCTTGTAGAGACCAAGTTTCAGGAACTTGCGGCCGCCATTCGAGGAGCATGCATTCTTAAGTTTCAGAGGGTTCTCTCTGATGATTTGAGGCAGGGATTCAAGCTTTTGTCTGAAGGGCAATTGGCGGTGGAGGGTCAGGCCAGCATGGTGGATGTCTTGACCAAATCGAAGACTTTCGCCCCGATGACGATGACCATCATACAGAAATGCCTCGGGCAAGCGGCCAGTAAGGAGATCGTTGATCTCCTCATCTATGGCCGTAGCTTCCTTACCATGTTCTCGGCGGTTTTCCCCCCCGTCCTCGCCTTGATCCAGAATGAGGGGCGCAATGATGCAAAGGAGCAGCTTGGGTCGGGGCGACTTCTGCAGGCTGACATGATCAAGTTCATGAAGCTCTTCGCGGACACGGGCGTCCAGAGGAGTCTGAAGGAGATGGACTCGTCCCTTTGGCTTCAGATCGTTGCTACAATGGACCGCTTGTGCAAGGCGGCTATGCCGCTTTTCCAAATCTGAGGTCTTGTGTTTCGCCTTAGGTCGTGCAAGGTTGTTGTTGACAATTGAATTGTTGGACTATTGATTTGGTTCGAGGTCCATTCTTGCAAGCGAATCCGTCGCCTTTGAGAAGTTTGTTCGCTTCATTGCGAGTGACCGCCAGCAAGAGGAGAACATCCAGGAAATTGTTGGGGAGTTTGACGAGGACGACGATCAGGCCATTGTGGATTATGGAGCTCTCTTCGATTTGTATGGTCGCCACGTCGGTGGATGGTGCCCCTGGACCCTTGATAAAGATTCGGCTCACCCGGTTGTTGTTTCGAGTGCATCCTTGTGTGCCGCCGGTGCTACTCTTCCTCTTGGCAAGATGATCACCCACATTGGTCGTTGGATCAGTAGTCTGGCGAAGCTTCCATCAAGTGCCGAGGCCAGTTCGAGGGTTTGACAAAGTGGCTGATTCATATGTTCAGTGGATTTCAGATCAGGGTTTGGCATTTATATTTATAATTATATTTATATTATATATGATATGGGTCGATTGATAGACTAATATATTGAATTATTAAAGATTTGGATTATAGAACCTAGACTAGGAAAAATATAGACTTTATAGTCTTATAGTCTGATAGTTAAGTAATTTGTTAAACAACATAAATGCACTATGTAACTAATATATAAGTTGTGCACAGCATATGAGCACATTTGATTCTTTGCCAGTACCAATAAATTACAAATTACAAGTGCTTGTCGTATAAACGAACAATATATCATAATATATCTTGCCATTTCTTTTCATATTCGGTTTGGTCCTACTCGTACTCTTGTTACAATGCCGCCATTGGGCCATCACCACTGGTTTTTGTCGTCTGCTTTAATAGTGCCATAGAGCTCGTAAAACTTTTCATTATTCATCTAATCCCTAAACCATAATCCCAAAACCCACCTTACTCCTAAATTATGTGCCATAACTAGCACTTATGGGACAGGTGTTCAAGAAGGACGTGTCGCCGCAGGAGATTCCGAGGCTCTTCGATGGTGGCATCATGGAAACATTGGGCTCCAAAGAGCACGAGCCGGGCAAGCTTATGCATTGCTTCCGTGGGGCAGAAGCAGCTGTGGGCATTGCACAGGATGCGAAGGCAACCATATTCGTGAAGGGCATCCACGGCAAGATCCCGGTGCTCTTCATGAAGATCTTGGGCATTGCTAGAGACGATTTCAAGGACTTCCGGGCAGCCATCGAGAAGCACTATCATGCGATAGATGGTTTGAAGGAGTTCTTGATGGCTTTGGATGCCGACAAGGTGGATGCCACGATGAGTGCAAGATTGTGCAATAGTGTATCCTTGAAGCATTGCTACAACTTCGTGTCCTACGGAGTGGACAAGATGACTACTATGAAGAAGACTTTGGTGGCCATCGCAGCTGCTGCAAGCATGGATGAATTCAAAGATGAAGCAGCTTATCAGTCTCTCTTTGCAGAAGTTCAGTCGGTAATTCAGGAGATGAAGCTGTTCATGGGTGTCGCCACCAATACCGATGAGCAGGGACGAATTAGCTTGGCAGGCATTTGTAGTTGTGTCGGAGATGCCACAGTGGCTCAATCCCTGTATCGCGAGTTGAAGACGGGGGAAACAAGACAGTCGCTGGTCAATAAGGCGTCTGCCGGTGTCAAGAAGAGGGGCTGGCGAGTTCATGCCCATCTTACGAGCCGATGCAATGCAATCCTCAGCGGCAAGCCTGTGCCAAAGTGAGTTGAGTCTCATGCGGCATGCAAGGAAGCGGTAGGCCTGCAATATTACATACCCATGGGCCATAGCCATAGCCACATAGCCTCAAATAACATATGGTTATGTTGCCTAGCTTGCAGGTCATGCGTTTCAATGCGAGTACAGATCTTATGAAGTTTCAGTGTGGAGTGCTGTGAAAAATCGACGTGCCGTGCTTGCCTGAAGCCAGAGCCACCCCCATAAGTATTTATTTTGCTGCTGAGGGTGATGGCGGTAATGCTAATGATAGTGCTTGTCGCTGCTGCGATGGCGATTGCCTATGATTTTTTTGATTGTTTGTTTCCATGATTCTAGAAGTCTATAGTCTATAAGTCGATAAGTCTGTAATGATTCCGATAATATCCATCTGGCTAATGCAGCCACTATTGAAATTGAAACCGTATCAAAACCTTCATCTTCCAATTTCCATAGCGATTCGGTGAATACTTCGATTTCGGTTGTCACGAAGTTGACCCGATGCAGATTTCATACTTCATTAATGATAAGTCATTGTCAATTATTATGATTTCGCCTATTCCCCTAAACCTTGCACCATAAACCCTAGACCCCCACCTTAAACCCTAATTCGTCGGCCATCTTGGTGGCTTACTCCTGGCGCCTGAGGCTCGGCCTGTGTCAGCCCCTAAACCCTAAACCTTAAGCCCGGGTCTCTCTCTAAATACTAGGCGCTTTCCTCTCCGGGTGCACAGGTCATAGCTCCAAAATGCCAGGCATAACAATTCATCAATGTTTAAAGTGTTTAGTGGCTTTACAGCTTTATTGGTACGAGAATCAAACCATCCTTGGTGTAAGCATCCAACTGTTTGTTAGTAGTTGCGAGGTTGAGTCATCGTTAGCATCATATTATTCAAGTCGCCCTAGAGGGGTGTTGAATCGCCCAGAAGTGGGGTCAATTCAAGTATCTAGTTTATCAAGAAATATGCAGTTGAATTATGCAGTCGTGTAGTCAACGAGTCAAAACGAATGAAATAATCGACTTATAGACTTTACTCAGGATCAAGTTACGAACTAGGTGAGGTTCAGTTCAGTTTAGGTGTTCAGTCGTCAATATTAAGTAGTCAGTCGGCCAGATTTCAGGTATGCTTAGTGCTCGTTTCGTCACGATTACGTGATTGTAGTGCAGACTCAAGTCTTCGGTTGTCCAGGTTAAGTGATAACATGTCGGTTTAAGTGTTCACTTTGGTACCGAAATAATTGAAATAACTGTTCACTTGTCCAGATTTAAGTGTTCACTTGGTACCCAAATAAGTGTTCGTTTGTCCAGATTTAAGTGTTCACTTTGGTATGAAATAAGTGTTCTTTTATCCAGATTTAAGTGTTCACTTTGGTACCGAAATAAGTGTTCTTTTGTCCAGATTTAAGTGTTCACTTGTCTGATTTAAGTGTTCACTTTGGTACCGAAATAAGTGTTCTTTTGTCCAGATCTAAGTGTTCATTTGTCCAGATTTAAGTGTTCACTTGTCCAGATTTAAGTGTTCACTTTGGTACCAAATAAGTGTTCTTTTGTCCACATTTAAGTGTTCACTTTGCTACCCAAAACCCCATAAAGAGTTACTGTTACAGCCAGGGTCTAAAGTATAATGGGTCCCGAAATCCTCTTCCAATTATGAAGGCCCCTCTACTAATCGCAATGTCAGGTTCTGCATGCTGAGGCTGTAGACTGTAGTCCTTCAAACTCGAAGCTACGCTTCGTGACTTTGTCTGCCCTCGAACACTTAAAACAACCGAAAACATTGCTGGTATGGGATGTGCCGGGCATGCTATGCTACCATCTCCGGATGGTTTCGTTACCTTTTCAGGTCTAGGGCTTCGGTTCAGGGTTTAGGCTTTAGGGTTTAGGCTTCCCAACACCCTCAAACTCTAAAACCCTCAAGCTCTAAAACTCTATAAATCCTTGCTTCAACCCCTAAACCTAAATCCTATAAACCCTAAACCCTTAGGGTTTACGTTGAAGCCTTCAGGCTTTAGGGTTTAGGCGTACATCTAAGTATTATAGGGGCCTTCATAGCTACCTATACTATTT
>CAJNDV010006391.1:32447-89361 GCA_905221635.1 Symbiodinium sp. CCMP2456 | reverse complement strand
TACTGTACTACTGTACTACCACTGCACTACTACTGTACTACTACTACCATACTACGACTGTGCTACTGTACTACTACTGTGCTACTAGCTACTATGGTACTGTACCACTACTGAGAGCCCCGGCCCCCAAACAACTTAGACCCAAGCCACCCCCCAAACAAGTGAAATCATCACTTCCAAAGAAAACACCAAACTATTCCGGATCTCAAGTTGTTTGGTAGTGGGGGTTATTAAGCCGGAGTTGACATTAGTTCGCTGCGTCAAGTGCTGCAATCAGTGCAATCGGCTTTGCGAAGCAGTGGCGAGAGGCGGCACACGCAATGTTGAGGACCTACTGGTCCCAAAAACGCACAACGTACGCTCGGAAACCTCGACATGCCTTTGCAATCAACCTCAGCATCCAAAAGCATTGCACATGCAAATGCCGCAGGATTTCTGCACTGTGTAGCCGATCATTGATGGATCGCATGGAGCCTTGATCTGCAAATTGAGCAGGCTCGGACATTGGACACTTCGGCAGGCCGGAGCCCCCGATAGCATTGGAGTGACATATCTTTGGCATTTCTCTTTCCTTTGAATCTGGCTTGGCTTTGCATACCATGTGTAAGCCACCCAGCTCTATTATCCAGGCACAGGCTGGCAGCTACTTCCTTCATCACGACGGAGTAATTTCGGCACGACCTCGCACAAAGCTTTCGATGCGCACACTTTTCCGATGCCGAGCTGTTTCTTCCAATGTCCTTCGATCCGGCCAGCCGACAGCAGGGATGCTGAAAACGAAGTGAATGCTGAGCCAAAAACTGGAATCCTTCTCGAAACTTGCTTCTGGGTACATCTGGCACTGTTTGTCAGCTGGATCAGCTTGAAATCCGCGTCTTCGACGCCGAGTGAAAGTTGTTCGCTGCTACACGAGCTCCGCGGGAGCCTCCTACTTAGCTTGTATGAAACAAAGCCGTCTGATTCGTGGGAGAACATCGGCAAATGTTACCCAGATCAATGCAATCAGTACTGCATCATTCCGGCGCCCATCCTATCAAGCTTGTCGTTTGTATGCACAATCGCACTTGGGACAGGCACGTGCCTCCGGCATT
Source organism: Symbiodinium sp. CCMP2456 (assembly GCA_905221635.1). NCBI lineage: Eukaryota > Dinophyceae > Suessiales > Symbiodiniaceae > Symbiodinium > Symbiodinium sp. CCMP2456. Next base: position 88,270 of record CAJNDV010006391.1, on the reverse strand, counting down.
CTGCCAGCAACGCCTCCAAGTCTTCTACCTGGCAGCAACGTCGGCATGCATCCAGAGTTGCAGTCATGAGAAACAAACACCGCCTGGCTGCCATCTGTGCCAGCGCCTGCAACACATCTATACTAAGTTTGCACACGGCTCTGGGGTGTTGCTTTTGGTTTGCAGAAACATCAAATGTTCTTGCACCTGGATCTACGTCGGCATCAACAAAGGATGCCTGGTGCAGCGAGGGAAATCAATTTCGTGCGAAAGGCAGCAGCTTCCCTTGCGCAGCGGGGGCGACGTAAGCACGCAACGTCTTCTCTATGTTTTCCTTGCTTCCTTCCCCCTATGCTTCCTTCTTATTTTCCTTCTGTCCTTTCCTGCCGTTCTCAATAGCTTCCTCCCTTTTGCTCTTCGTTTTTCATTATGCGTGGCTTGCTTCTAACTTCTATCTGCGACCAATGCTCTCTCACTTGATATGATCAGAGCGCGACCACCTTTGGCAAAAGAATGAAGGAAACCATCTACACAATATCTAGGCAAGTCAGAACCATCCGCGACAGGAAATGATGGCTTAAAGACGCGCCCGTTGCTCGACGATCGTTCAGAGCATTTGGGGGTCCGTTCACATCGCACCTCGCTCTTTGCTGCATTATGTGAGAGCTTTCAAGGCTCATGCCACCAACATGCTTCCCTGGTCACCCTAAGCGTCACAAGGAGATACAGCCATCTCAGCGCCTCGAGCTCTGCAGGCACCTCCGTACAGAGGTTCACCGGGTCTCCGCAACGTGATCAAAACTTACACATACACCTGAAAACTGGCCTCCTCTTGCGCACTTTGGCCTCAGGGCGCGTCTGCTGCTTGTCACGCTATCAGCAGAATGTGCAGATCGTTGAGCTTTCGGCACAAAATCTTCGCCTCCGGTATCTTGCGGAGACCGACCTGGTACCCCGTCTGATCAAATTAGCAAATTACCGCTCTTCGACAGTTGCCTGTGCACGGGGTCTCATCAGTGTCGGCAGTTCCATTCTCTCCAATTCCAACTCGCCCACACTCCTGCATTTCCAAGAAATGTGCATTCACTGCATTGTCCTGAACGTTCCGTTTGACCTAGGAAAATGCCGGCGGTCGCGAGGAACCCACGATCCCCGGCATCGCAAGTAGACCCGTCGGGCTGACAGAAATCGGGCCTCCGAGAAGACGTTGGCATCACTCGAGCGGTTCCTTAAGCACATGCAGGAAAAATCATCCCGTGACGCCGAAACGACACGGCCTTGAGTGCTCGATTGAACCGCGATCTCTTCGTGGGGCCGGCTCTCGTCGTCCTATAGCAGCGCTCTGTTGCAAGAACTTTCCGTGACACCATGCCGCATACCCAAAAAAGCGGCCTCGTCAGCATCTTGAAGGATCCAGTTGGGAGAATTGTCCTCAGAGTCCTGACGCTTTGGATGCTTGGTTAGCCTTACGGCTCCTTTCCATGAGTTTAAGGAATGCGGATGTGTAGAGAAACTGACAGGCGACCCTGATCGACTCCTCGTCTATCTGCTGTGCAAATTCCTCTGAGTGCGCGGGCTGCACTGTACATTTACAGGCTCTTGCATGTCGAGTGTGACATCACACCCGGCTGCGCCTTGCATCGATGATAGTCGTGCTGTTGCCAGGAGTTGAGGCTTCCCAGGCCTAAGCTCTAGAGGGAGTGGGTAGGATGGCCCCTATTTCCCGTACGAGCATGTACGGGGGTCACGCATTGGTTGCATGTTGGCGCATGGGATTTACTAGGCATCAGCACGCCAGAACAATGGTTTTTGAGGCCGCAGCAAGTTTCCAATTCACCGCCTGGAAACCAACTCAATCAATCTTGCAACCACGCACCGCAAGCGGCAGCAGTAGCCGATGTGACAACTTCTATGAGAACCACAACGTTGACAACGAGACGCCATCTGGTTGCACCCCAGCGAGCTGGTTCGGTTCGGCGTGCGGTTCAGGTCAGCACTCGCTGGACCGTATTGGATATGGCGGTTCGAAATTCAAATTTATGTTCGAGAGATTATGGCAACTGTAAATACAAGCTTGGGACTCGGCTTGAGTTAATAAGAACAACAACAAGACCAATAACAAGAAGAACAACAACAAGAAGAAGAAGACTAAGATTGTGATGATGAGAAGAATGGTGATGATGAGAAGAATAACAAGAACAATAACAAGAGCAACAACAACAACAACAACACCAACACCAGCAGTAAAGAAGCGAGATGTGGGGAGGGTGACGTCCCGGGCAGGGGAGGGGGGCGGGGGGCTGGCCGGTCCACGCCGAGGAGCACTATCGCACGTGCTGATGGGTCTTCAAAGCTGGGCTGGACAGCGAACGACCAGCACTACAAACACAGGTCCGCAAGTGTAAGGCCACAACAAAGGTCGGCAATCTGCTGTGAGATCGGGCTGAGCGTGCCCTGTCAGGCCACACGCAACGAGAGGAGACGAGTACCTTCAACCGCAGTGCTCGCCGCCTCTGCTTCCTCGAGCTCGTCAGGCCAATACTCTGCTGTCACCTTTGCTGTGCGCTGCAGAAGAGTGTCTCCACTGAGGCCACGGCAGCTCCGCGAAGGTCAATAGAACAGCTGCACGCCTCTCGTCACTGCCACAACAACAAATCCAAAGCAAGTTCAATCGATGTCACCCACACACACACACACACACACGTATTTCCACTACTTCTGCTTGTACAACGAAAAACCACGAAAGCAGTTATACGCTTGCAGCTTGCATCAAATCTTTGTACACCCAGCTTCCGAAGTGTCTAAGAAAAAGGTTGAGGATGTTCTGTCTTCCGTCAGCCACTCGCCATGCCGAAGGCTGCCGCTCAGAGTTTCGAGCGGTAAGGCTTCGACGACTCAGCCGTTCCACAGCGGATTTCGAGGCGCAGACTCGCAGAGCTGCACCAGCCCTCACCAGGTTGTATTCCTCCTCGAAGCAACTGCATGGCTCATGTTATGCAGGATCTTGCCCGCATAAGCCCGACTCTGTCCTGGGCCAGAAGCTCGTCTAAAATTGCGGTGGGTGAACTAACTGCCTGCAGGCCAGTGCGACACATGTGTCGCTAAGTCATGGCTTAGTGTAGAAGATGTCCCGCTTCGCATCAGGCCTAGACTGACCTGCAAAATACACCACGGGCCTCTCCATCTTCCATCATGAACGGAGCAACAGATTGAAACACTTGCTGTGACTGCTCGCTTGTAGAATTGCTTGAGAAGAATGATGTCAGCATGCTAACAAGACGGCTTGAGCGCTGCGCAGGGGGCAACTGAACTTGACCTCGTGCCGCGTGACGAAGAACAGGAACAAGTCAAGCTGGCTGCATGGGCGCGTTTGGGGCTTTTGTTGCACACTGCTGATGGTCTGACCGCGAGCTGCACCCAGCAGCAGCAAGATGCGCGATTTTCGCGTCTACGAACCCATGCACTGCATCGTTTCGATGGCACGGGTGGTGGATTAACGTGGCTGCTGCATGTAAGCTGCGCTGCTACATGCGTCACATGGAAACTGCCTGATTCAAAGGGTTAGCCCTTTGCCAGGCGAGTCATGCGAGCCAGTTGCAGGAATATGCACAATCATTTACAATGACCTGCCAGCTGTTGCATAGAATGAGAGAAAACGAAAGGCCCTCCCTGCCTGGCCTGGCGAGTTCTGGAGCCGCAACCGTCAGGCAAACTCTTCGAGCTATCCTGCTGGACTTGCTGGCAACACTCAAACACGAGGGGGTCGTCGGGCTTTTGGACTCTACCAGTCTCGCGCAGAAGTGGGTCAGCTCTCCTGGCAATCCCAGCAATTTCATTCGGGAGTACACCTGGCTCATGGGTAACGCAATGATCATGGCAACAATCGGACCAGTTGCTTGAGCCTTCGGGGCTCCAAAAGCTTCCAAGAGTCGCACAAAGGATCGATGAGATCACAGTTGAGGCTGCCGCATCTTGGGCAGATGCCCTCTGCTTAAAATCGAACTGAAAGCAATCCTCGACCTGTTATAGCAAGGTTTCGACAGACAAACAGTCGAAGTCGTTCGAACAGGTCTTAACAGGTCAGGTCGGCGATAGGGCGCACCCCGGCAGGAAGATGATGCGGGATGTACGGCAGTTGCTTATCAATCAGCACCTGTCTCTGCAAATAACCGACTGCCTTGTGGTGACCGAACTGCGCAAGCAAACACGCGCGCGCGCGCACACACACACACACACCCACCCCTGTCTGCGCAATTACACAGATCACTTGCGAGCGACAAAATGGTAACCCTTCGAGGCTGGCAGGGCCTGCAAACACATGTAGAACAATCCCACCAGCACAGCACAGCCCGATCATCAGGTATAGACTATGGCGTACAGAGCTCGATTCTGCAATACTGGCAGGCGTTCGAATCCAGGAGCTCAGGTTCGTAAACTACGTAATTTTCAAGATCGGCAACTCCGATTATCTTGGCTTCTCGCAGAAGAACTCACGGCAATCCCTTTGGGCCCCGTATGGTCCTGCAGCTGCACCAGCTCTGCCCCGTCCAAGCCCCCACCCCCAAGCTTGACCAATACACTGTGGGAGCTTTGCTTACGAAGCGTATTCAAAGTCTGCGGCCGTTTTCCAACACAGTTAAGCATTCAGGCTTGGACCATCGCACTTCCGGTTCACATCTTCGGCCGAAGGCTTCACTGACTTCATTTGAGAGACTCCTTCTGCGGACGGAATCAGAGAGGTACAGGGACTCTTGCTGCCGTCTCCAGGCCAGAGTCAGAGTCTTACGAGTCATACTGCTATAGTGTAATTATCAACAGCTTCTCCTTATGCAGGGTTCATGACACTTGATGAGGCGATGCTGCAGCACTGCACACAAGAAGCTTGTTGTTCTCTGCCGGGGCCACGGACAAGATGGTGCTTGGGGAATTGATGGGCTTAAGGCTTAAGGTGTGTTTCAAGATCGATGATGTTCCTTGCCTGAAGGTGATGGCTGAAGCTCAAGCTATTTTAAAGAACCACTTCGAAGGGTCATGAAAACCCCCGATGCTGAGACAGGTGCAGGGCAGCTGATCACGAACGAAGGCACGATGTGGTACTATGCAACATCAAAGCTTGTCAATCGTTTGACCGACTTGGAGGTGTCCTGCTGCATTGCCTTGCAGAGTTTGCATGGACTTGGTCAAAACTGGTCGGCTCTGCTTGGGTTCTTTACCGTGGTGCCACCATATTGCCTGCTCCCCCGCTTTCACAACTTTGTGCTTTCTGGCTGATTGTGACTCGACCCTGTCAGGCTTTGGCAAAACCGTCGAGCGCTCCAAAGCGTACTGCTGCTCGCTGACGTCGTGCTCAACAAACATGTGTGTGGGCTTCTTGTTGCCAGTCCCACCCTTCTTTCGCTAATATTGCGGACAACCCATTCTCAAGCTTTGAAAGCAGGGAGTCAAACGGACTCCTGGATCTCCTGGATATGAAACCTTAGCAAAATCACTAAGGCCTTTGCAGCAGCAAAGTGCCAAGCAGGGCACATAGTGTGAGCGTAATGATATAGCCGATACGTCACGACATGCCGTCCCTTAAGCAGTCTTAGAGGAAGGGGCTTTTGTGGAAGTGTGCACAAGTAATCACAAGTACAGTACAAGCCCGAAGACCTTAGCAAGTTCACTACCAACACTCACCCCTGTGCCTGTGCCAAAGGTCCTAGTACACGTAAACTTAAACCAATGCACACGCAACTTCACGGGAAGGGGGCTACGTCGTGGCCTTTGCGACAATCTGCTGGATGTTTGAGCAATCGTCATATGGCAGCGGGCCACCGAACACCTCCACCAAAATGCAACCTCGCATGACGAGGACGGACACCAACGAACATGAGCACAATCAACAGTCTGGCAGTACATGTCCACATTCTGTTCAGGCTGCGACCCAATGCCCAGACATCCACCTGCACGAGAGGCTTTGCTGACTTGCCAAGCTCATGCGGAACACGCATGCCGTGTCCATCCTAGAGTTTCTTTTTTTATGTGCCGACAGTGCGGCGACGCCAACCACAACGACATAGTGCTTAGGTTACCACACTGCCAGGATCCACACACGATTGGGTCCTGCTAGACGCGCAGACCCCGGAAACGTGCATCAACAAGGTGGCACGCAGCGATAGCATGGTTTCTTTCGTTGTGCAGCTTCGGTTGCAGGACCACGACGACCGTACTTCTACTGCTGGGCGCCTGAAGTCTTTCCGCCTTAAGCAAACAGCTGCAGACCCCCGCCGGTAGTAGCGATGTCCGAGCAAATGCAAGGCAGGTTGCGGGGACTACTGAGAAAAAAAACGTTATACAGCCACAAGAAGAAGTATGTAGAAGAATGTCTATGAAGGCAAACTTACCTGCCTTCTCAGTGATCTTTCCTTTGCAGTCGTAGCATTCTGGCCTCAGGAAGCTGAGAGGAAGCGGCTTTCTGCAAAGAGAGCCGCTTCCTTCGGGCTTCTGGCGCCATGTACCGCGGGGAGCCTCCGTTGCCGCCCTCTTTCAGAGTAATGTGAGTCTTCTCCATCGACCTGGTCGGAAAGCTTTGGTAATGTGGCTTGCTTGCTGCTACACGTGCACGTGTGAAGTTCAAGATCCCAGCTGAGTCAAGCCGAAATCACAGATCTTGGCGTTGTAGATTCGGTCCAGCACAATGTTGAGCCTTGCAGACATGTCCTAAGCCTACTTCATCCCAGATTCCACATCGCACAAGTCCTACTCCTTGTAAGGACATGACGATTTGAGGTCCCGGTGCACCACGGGAGGTGCGTGGCCGTGCAGAAAATCGACACCCTCACAAACCTCGTTGCAGGCTGTGCAGATACAGACTCACTCGCGAGATCAAAGTACATGAAGCGCCCCGGATCCCGCCGCCTGAATTGCGATTTTGGATTGCGTCCCCAACGTCAGCGGGGTACGGGCCTCGACACTCCGTGATCGGGACAGCTGACAGAAAGTTCATGCATCTTCCCACACCGACCTTGTGCAGGAGATGGTGCAATGATCCGCCCGGCATGAACCTCTCGCGACGCATGCAATATGCTGAAAGATGAAGAAGGCTTGCAAGCATGTTCAAGCCGACTCGTGTAACATATTGGTCCAAGCAGGCACTCGCTTTTGCCTTGGACAAATTCGACGAAATTCAGATGCAGTGCTCCGACCCTTCGGGTGCGGATGTTGCATCAGACACCACCACTAGCTGCGCAGTCTTGCGCAGGCCTGCGCAGCCAGCAGAACTGCATTAACCGATCACAGACTGATCAACTCGATGTCATCTTCTTGACTGCTGACATTGTCGATGCAATGTAAACAGGAGGGACAGTTCCGGGCCACGCTGCGTGCCAGCCACTCGTCAATGCAGAAAGCGTGGTACTTGCAGGGCAGGCAGCAGTGCTTGCAGTCTGAATCAAGGCAATACTGTTGCACAAGGTGCTACAGGAAAAACGTCTAGTAGCTGTTCGTTTTGCTGCGACGTGCACCTTCGTCTGCAGCGGGAACAATAAAACACGATTGTCGCTAAAGATTCATACATACAAAGGGCTCAGAGAGAACCAGCCACAGCAAAGAAAACATTGCCAGAAAGAAGTTGGAGCCCCCTTGACGAGGGTGGGTCAGCGCCAGGGCCCTCTAAAACCTCAACTCAGTCTATGTAAACCTCGATACTTGCTAAGAATCCTCAATCTTCCCGTCCCGCGCATACAAGCACACAACACAGTGACAACATCATGTAGCATGGCATGACAAAACCATCATCCAGCCGACCACCCAAAGCATACCAAAAGGACTAAGTGCTGTTTTAAGCTGTTTTTGTCACCTTGTTGCATCGCATCTGCCGTAAGGCCAAAGAGCGAACGATAAACACCTGCAAACAGCGCAGCTCCTTGTGCAAGCATGGCAGAACACGAAGCTGATCCCCTTGCTGAAAATCTTCGCGGCAGATGCTGCATTCCTTGCTGCACTTGTCACTCATGAAGTCTCTAGGACTCAATGACAACATGTTCGATGTCTGCTGCTGGACTTCCTCACAATCGTGGAAAGGCATGCTGTGGGAGTGGAGACAGGCGGCGGTGTCACTGAGATGCTTCGACGCATCGAAGAAGATCGTCACCATCCTGGATGGACACTCGCAGCTCGCAGGCTTTCACAGTGCTACATCTTGGCGGCAAGTCCTGTCTGCGGCACTTGGTGGCACAGGAAGGCGGCCTCGACCTGCTGCCGGAGCCGCTTTGCAGAGACTGAACAAGTCACCGGTCTGCACAAAGGCAGCCACCATCGCGCATACCATACGGCGTGCGGCCGAAGTTGTTCCGCAGACACGGGTTTGCTCGGAATTTCCTGAGCAGACAGGAATCCTGGAATCCCTGTTGTCGTACATGTAGCTCGCCTGTTGAAATCTGTTGCACCTTTGCCCTGGACTGGAGCACAGAAACGCAGACACCTGCTTCTGACGACTTCGTGGGGGTCTGCTCTGTTTGATTCTTCTTCCACCCGACGGGTCAATTTTTAGAAAGCGACAAACCCGGCTCGAACAGCGCCTACCAGGATGGGTGGAGCAAGGACGAGAAAGTATGTGTTTAGAGCGGTCGTGTTTCGGCCCGACCTCCCTCCTTCCAGAGAACACAAACGTCATTCTTGCTCCTCTGCATGTCGGGACACCACAGGATTCTTGGAGTGCGCTGCAAATTGCGGCCCAGACTCAGCAACAGTTGTGCCGATTCTGCACGATCCAAGTCCACGGCGAGATGCAATGGCGTGCTGCCTTGTGCAGCTGCTGCTGCAGGTGGCACTGGGATCGGGAGTTTCATCAGCAGAGTACCAGAACGATCGTCTCTTCTCTGGCTTCATTAAGCTCTCAGATTTGCCCGATGCAGGAATGCGCAAACAACACGGCAACCAATGATTCTCACGGACTCTCTCACAGCCACAGCTCACATTAGCTTCAGAATACAGGATGTGGCGCATGGCAAAGGAGTTGAAATTGGTGGAAGGGTGCACAAGGTCTGGTAAGCAGACAGACCGAGGACAATGATTTTGGGTTGGCGGCGCCAAGAGCCGGCAGATTCTTGCAGACTCGACCGAATTCAGAGCAAACGCAGTAGATTCTAGATGAGAAAGAGCTGCCTAAGATCGGTGGTTGTGCTGGCAGCTAGCACTTCATCCTGAAAGGGGCACCGGCCTGCCTGCAGGGACCCCAGATGCGAACGGGTCCGGAGCCCGAGAAAAAACCGCAAATGCGAGGGCGGGTTATGTCACAGAGGGCCTTGATCATTCGTCACGTTGGGATTGATTCCTCAGTGTCAACACAGGTGTGGTTTGCATTTCAAGGCAGTGGAAGCCAGTCTGCATCAGGGCTCTAGTTTCTAGCAGCAGCATCAAGATGTCCGTGTGGCCATGCAACGCAGCCAGGTGCAAAGCCGACCTTGCGACTGTCCCCGGGAAGCTACGAGCAAGACAAAAGCAGGACGCGTCGATGGAAAATCATGCACAGGTCCGCCTAAAGAGTGAGGTTTCTCAGCATGGTGCTGTGCAACGCGGATGTCCTCGCCGGTCTCACTGAATTCGCAGCTGCCCACAGCTGCGAAGAGAGCGCTCTCAGCCGTTCTTGGCAAATCGCAACGTGCAAATTGTATGGGCAACAACTGGACTCTTGCTCGCCTTGCTTCCCCTAGCTTCGCGATGCTTGGTGTCGCACTCGCCCGGGAGGGGCAGCTGCTGGGACTTGCATCGCAGCCAGCGCTTGACGCTTCCCAGATCCGCCTGCTTCACCAGTGCCTGGAGGCACGCCTGCAGGAGCGACTTGGAATATCTTTGTTTGAGCTCCCATGCATTGTGGCTGTACCAGTCTGAGCCTCTCTCAGAAAGGCATCATCAGACATCTGGCTATACGATGTTCGCGACGACATGCTGGCTGATGGCGGATGCTTGCTTTCCGACTTCGACTCGCCGACCTTATGCGAGCTTCGCGGCGTGGAAGAGTGTACAGCAATCATCACAGTTAAATGGCACAGTTCTCAAAAGAACATCAGTAGGGTCCCGGCAAATATCCGCGTCCAGGATGATGCAGCCTTGGATGAACCTTTACTACACTTAGCAATTTCTACTCTTGAGGCCTTCCGAAACAATGCCCAAGTGCCAAATCTAGCAGCAACATATGATTGCAGCAAGCTGCAAGCTGCTTACGTGCTGTGATGACGGACAAAGACGTCAATAGCAATCGGTATGGAATTTCTGTTTGAACTTGGCAGCAAGCAGAAGCTCGAGGACCCTTAAGAGCATCCGAGCCCAACAGCCACGAAAGGATCAGACTATAGATGGCTTACAGTAGCCACTGCAATCCTTCACAAATGGTACTATCATGATGGGCATGTGTGCCAGCAAGGGACTTCTGGTTCCTCCCTGAACGATGCAGGTTTGTCCACGTGCAAGTTGACTTCGGGATCGACATGCCCAAAGCTGCGAACCTGTCAGTCTCCAACAGCACTGAAGACAGTCATGCAAGGCTTGTGATTGCAATGCTTGCTTGGATGCATTTTGACAAATATCATCACGTTCGAATAAGAGGTGCTGTCAGCAGCGCCTTCTCAGGCAAAGGGTGCGAAGCTGCTGGCGGCTCGGCTGGTAAGTTGTCCAGAGGAACTTGCTCTGCCTCGAGCATCCTGCGAGAAACGAGTCGCAGGGAGACTGTGAGCAAACAGCCTTGGCCTTATCTCTGTGGGCCTTCTTATCAAAGCTTTACCGTCCGCGATGCTCTGCTCATCCCACGAATTGGTTACGGCCATCTCCTGCATGAGCAGGTTTCATTAGCTGATGAAGAAACTCCGCCGCTCTTGAGCAAAGGTAACTCCTTCGCCGACCGCCCGAAGCAGTTTCTTGTCTGGACGCAGGCACGTGCCTGCCCACGAGATGGAAACAGCGAACTGCCTGAGCTCGGCTTTGGCAGCCACCTGGAGCAAGCAGTGTACGGCTCGTGCACGGCCCAGATCTGTGGCCAAGTGCCTTAGACTCAGCAGCGTCGATCTCTATCAAGGCTCCTGCCTGATGGCCCAGACAGTGGAGTGTTGCCCTGCTCATCCAAGACGTCTACAGGAGCCTTGCCAGCACGGAAGCGCAACACAGGTTAGGTTCGTTGGGTTACTGGGGCTTTGAAACCAGCAGTTTGTGTGTTGGCCTCCTCGCGCAAGAACAATGAGACCATCTCCGCCCGGCCACGCAGCGCTGCGCGATGCAGTGCAGACTTGGCATTTCGGCCCTCGAGGGAGCACAAGGGCTTGCTACATTGCACTAACGAGCAGACTACGGCGAAGCCAAACTCGCCGTTTCAACAGAGAGCACGCGCGATAGGTCGTAAACTGTGATGAATGTAGACATGTCTGGACCCACTCGGCACGACAACTATGGAAAAAGAAATGCCGTCGAGCTGGACATGTATTGTGCTCTTTGGGTTGCTGTTCCATGAATCTCTCCGACATATCATGCGGGCCTCATGCTCGCACGTTGTGATCTCACTCACGACAGCAGCCTGAAGAAGGCATGAGCTCGTGTGGGAAGTGCGGTGGAAGACACAAGATTTGGTTGAATTGCCTGGCCATGCATCCTGCGAACACTGTCCAGATGACGTTTGACTGCATCAAGATCTCCATCTCCAACCAAGCTTACCAGAGATGCATCCATGGCTCAGTGAAGCGATCCATAGGTCAAATGAAACCCGTTGCAAAGGTCTCGCGTTAAATAGCTTGGAATATCCGTGGAAGGCCTGCTGTTCCTGATTCCTGATGCATGTCTGGCGGCATTAAACTATTCCATTTCTGCCCGATGACGGCGGCACATGCAGCTGAAGGAAGGAAGCGAATCAGGCAGCAAACCAATACCACAGAAAGCAGCACCAGATTCAGCGGCTTTGGACCTACACTGACAAGCACACATGCGTCGCGAAGCGAGGCACAGCACGACCAGTAAGCAGCGAGCAACAACTACAGAGCCGACCCAAGCTCCCGACTCTGTGACGATGCACAAGTTCGGCGGCTGCAAACACCTGCGGCTATAAGGGCTTCAGCTCAAAAGCGAGGTTCTGTCAACAGCGATCATCATGCAGTGGGCTGTGCGGAAGCCGTGGACTCCGGGACATGCACGCTCCAATGAAACCCACCAGCCGCGGATGGCTAAGACCTTCAAGTGCATACTTTGGGTCAAGGAAAACCGTTGCCTGAACTTCAAGGCCCTTTAAGTTCAAGGTTAGGTTGCCGGCTTCGAAGCGCAACTACCTCGAGCAGGGGCGAAGCTGTGCTGCTCAATGTTGTCCATCTTGCACGCCCAGGCCTCCTTTTCTAGTTCCTCCAGCTGCAGCGGCGAAATGTTGCCTGGGAAAACATCGAAATGGGCCTGCGCAAACTGCGGAGAAGCAACTAATTGGGCCTCCATCCTCACAGAAAAGCTTCTTGATTGCCACCTGCACATGCTCGGGATTGCTCGAGTGCTGCTGCCTCATGCATGACTCCTGGACATCCGTCCATTTGTGAAGATGTGAGCGAGACAAATTACCGAGGGAAATCGGTTCACGAAGATGTCATTCTCCTATGTCCGTTTGCCAAGGCAGTCGCCCAGACCGCTGGGCCAACGTGAAGCTTGCAAAAGTGCTACGCAGGTCGAGCAGAGTGGCTGCGCACCTCCCCAAACGAGCTACTCAGTGTGCAACGTCACCAGCAGCTTCAGCCGCTTACTGAGGCTTACTATCTTCTTGATTCTTCTTGCGCAGCAGTGTCTAGCGGTCGCAAAATCATCGTCTCCAAGCGGAGCAGCAAGCCGATGTCTCTTTGGGGCTGGGGGCATCATGATGGTTTTTCTTGTCCCAGCCTGGCAGGCATTTTCCAGACCTTTCACCCCAAGACTCGGAACATAACACACACTCGACCTGAATGACACCCCGGAAACAAATGCATGCAAAGTTCGAACACAACCGTGACTGTCAGATCTGTCTCCAGCATCACACCGATTCATCTCTTCGCGACTTCCGGCCTCGCGAGTTCCAAAATACCCTCGGTAAACAGCTCCGAAACCGCCGGATCCCAGGCAATCCTTCTGCGTCAGCCTTGGAAAGCAAAGCTGCTATGCCCGCAAAATGCTAAAGGAACTTGGCTGCAAGCTTCGCAAAATCAATCATCTCGTGCTTCGCTAGAAGGATCTTGCCTCCTAAAGAGTAGGGCAACTTGCACGTTAACCGCAGCTGCGACGCAGCAAAAGGTCCGTCCTTGATCTAACTGGCCGGTACTTCGAGCATCCTTTGCTTCGGTCGTAGAAGTCCTCCCATGGAAAGGCAGTGTGGCAGCATGAGGGCCTGAGCCCAGCCCTGCGCCCTTTGCCCGCCATCCCTCCCAGCGGTCCATGCGCGTCTCTCTGGTCCGGGTCCGGCTGCCTCTGGGCTGGTAGCCTGGATACCCAGAGGAAAGATCATTGATCGACAAGAACACGGGCTCTGAGGTGCATCTAGGCAAGGCTCCCAAGCACGACGATCTGTGACCTGATAGTGACAAGTTGCTTACCTCGCATCTTCAAACTGTGCAACCTTGTGACCTTGTTCGATGTGTCTTGGCTGCAGACCGGAGAAGACACGGCTTCACCCTTTACTTTCTTTGCCTGTGCACGGGTTGTTGCTTGGAGCAAATGCTCACGTGCATTCACGCGCTGCATCGTGGCACCTGGCTCTCTGGTGAAGAAGCAGTGAACCTCGGGAAGCAATGAAGGCAGTAAATTGAGGCAGGGAAAAGCACTCTGACTCTTTGACCTCTGTATCGAATCAGGGAGCTGCTCTCTGGCAGGGCTCTGCCCCGACTCCAGAGAACTGCCCTTTCCTCGCCGGGCGCAGGTGCTGAACCCCAGAATCCGGAGCAGCACTTTGCGGTGTCAAGTCCTGCTGACGGATCCCGAAGGCCCATTTCTAACTCCTGCCAATGAAAAACGTGTTGCCGGAGGAATTGCTTGTTTCCGCAACACCGGACTTCATGCATCTTCCCACTGTGCTGATCCAAAGCAAGCCTTGATGGCTTAAGCAGGTCCAGCACTAAGAACTACAAATGACGACGTCTCCAGACATTTTTGATGCAACGTAATTCCCTTGCAGGTGGGCCTGTCTCATGATGGGATTCATTTTGGCAGCAAGTTATGCATGTTCTTTCTCCGCTCTCACTGTCTCTTGCCTTTCTGCTCCGACGTGTTAAGAGTCCTTCGCCATCAGCTCAACCAACTGCCATGCCTTGAGCAGCCGAGCTGATATGCGAAGACGGAGCGACAGTCATCGACAGTCAACTCACGCCTGTGCAAGTGTGACATCCAGGTCCGACATGGAACGAAGCTTGCCAACGAGACCTTCGCACTCACCTGCCGAGGAGCAAGAAACATGTGCGCACGGAACGGGCACGTGCATGTGAGGCTTGCCTTTGACTATGCTGTCTTTCCCAGAGCTGCACAGATTTTCGAAGTTCCTGGTACAATGCCGTTCCACTGGCTCTCATCTGACAGCCATGGAATAGGGCCTGTGGCTTTTGCGAGCTTCTGCAAGCTGGTAAAGAGCGCCGTCCATGTCCTGCACACTTCGTCGAACAAAGCATATCGACAGCCGTGCTCCTGACCTGTTGTCCCATCATGGCCAATGCCATGTAGATCCGGGCTGACCCTTTGACAGAACCTGACGAGGAGACCCGGCCAATGTGAGAGTGAACCACGAAAAGCATCTCAGGCATCTGGCGAGGCAGAGCAACAGTGCCACATCGTTGCTGCAAAGCCCGCTGGAATAGCAGAATCGCCTGCAGCCGGCAAAAAGCTTCAAACGGCCCAATGATCAAAGCCCTCGCTGGCGCACCTCCTGCAGGTCCGCTGCCAAGAGTTTGCAGTAGCCGAGGCGAACCAAAGCAAGCGCCTGTTTCAAGTCTTGCCCGGAATCTGGCTGCATTGTTCATGCTTATTTTCGGGGTGCGCGGCGTGATTCTTTTCAACGGCCAGGGCTTTCCGATAAGAGGTCTCAGCCTGCACACCGAGGCGCATTTTGCATTTTGCGGCAGCTGCATTTGGAGCTCGTAGCACCTGCTCCAGTTCTTTCATCTGCATGTGGATGAGACCCTGCGTGATGAGAGAAGAAACCTCCACAGGCCAGGCAACGCTACACCGTTCTGCAACACGAACAGAACACGACTCAACAGCAAATGTAACTCCATTCCAAGGGTCCCACATGCGATGGCTCCTGCTTCAAGGCCAGTGAAAGCCTAAGAAACCACAGCGGGGCAAAGATTCCACGAACGCTGCTTGGCAAAGCTGTGCTCTCGCACTCGGCCAAAGCGTTCGTGTACTCACCCTTTCGCTCGTACGCCTCCCAAGGAAGCCGGGTGTGACGGACCCCAACGATGCCGAGAAGAATTCCACTAGAAGCGGCGAAGACATGATGATTTGATATGTGGGTTTGCCAGTGCTGCTCCCTAGTTGATGTGATTGCAAGTGACTGTGATCAACCACAACCGATTGCTGCCCCTCCATAGGGACGCTTGTGTGTGCGGGTGAAGCCCTGTGACCGGGGGTCGCAGAATTAAAGACTGCAGGGGGCCATCCCGCTTGTCGTTGGGGGATGACCAACGAAGAGGCCGATGACAAGCTGAAAACGGACCCGGCACCTGCACTAAGTCACTAAGATTTGAACGAAGTCAGATTGCAGAGCAAGTGAAGATATTGAACAAATTCGAGGCGATGTAACCAGCTTGCCAAACCATGCCAAACCCATGATGTGTGTCTTCTGCTTCTACGTGTCTGTTGGTCTGTCTGCCTGGCTGGCCAGCGCTGTATGTCCGTGTGTCCGGCTGTGCGTCTGTCCCTCTGTCCGGCTGTCCGGCTCTCCGGCTGTCCGTCTGTCTGGCTGTCTGGCTGGTTGGCTGCTTGCCTGTCAGCCTGTCTGCCCCTCTGCCTGCTTGTCTGCCTGCCTGTCTGCCTGTCTGCCCGCCTGCCCGCCTGGCCGCCTAGCTGTCTGTCTATCTGACTGTCTGTCTGCCTGCCTCCTTGCTTGTCCGTCTCTCCTGTCTGCCTGCCTGTGTGTCTGCCTGTCTGTCTTATTGTTAGTTCTGTCTGGGTTTGCTCGTGTGCGTATGCGTAAGCTGGTAAGGCTCAAACGGATGATTGCTGCAAGGAAAGCAGTGTGTGCCCACCATTTCGCAGCATGCCTAGCCTGGGCCAGCCAGTCGTGGATCTCAATCTTCAGGTTGTCGCTATCCGCGGAGCTCAAGTGGAGGAAGGCCTGCCAATATCCAGCACCAGAGTTAATTCGGGCAAAGCTAGAAGGCCAAGGCCATGGCTTTCTTCAATGTGGCAACCGAAGAGTCGAAATCGGCCATTCGATTCTTGACCAACGCCAGGATGAACAGAAAATGCGGGTGATTCCTGGGTAGTGCA
Source organism: Symbiodinium sp. CCMP2456 (assembly GCA_905221635.1). Classification (NCBI taxonomy): domain Eukaryota; class Dinophyceae; order Suessiales; family Symbiodiniaceae; genus Symbiodinium; species Symbiodinium sp. CCMP2456. Next base: position 71,845 of record CAJNDV010006391.1, on the reverse strand, counting down.
ATCAAGAAGAACAGCGGTTGCAAGTCTCTTGCTGTCACACTCCTTTTGTAGGTTTGAATGGAGCATCTGTGCGTGATCGTCCGTGCGGGCGACCGCGTGCCGCGGCATGCGAATGCGCTGCTTGCAGGGCTTGCGGTGCCTTTTCTGGTGTGGCTAGGCGTTGACATGACATGAGCGGATTGGATACGATGTGTGCTGGCATCGCACCAAGGATGTCAAGACGTTTCGGGCTGGGCCCTGGTCTCGCATCCCCGTCTCGTATGCACAGTGCACGTCAAATCTGCGTCCGCATTCGGCTTGGGCAGCGACGGTTTCAGTGCGAGACCAAGCCGAGCTTGCTTCTCTGCCTAGAGATCAGGCTGTGCACAAACTGTACAGTTCAAAGAGGATCCTGCCTCCTCATATTCGTCCAGTGACACGTATGACTTTGCCAACAGGTACCTCCCGCTCCGCTGGCGACCACACGGGAGGTCGTGGCTTGCAGTCGTGCGGTGGGCACAAAGCTCCAGTCTTGTAGTCTGTTGCACAATTTGTCTCCACCAGCCTCGCGACTAAAAGTATCAGTGGGCTGCGCAGGCCGTTAAAGCCCTCTTATTGAAGATGCACCATTCCAGTGGCCTGGACAAATAGAACTGACACTCTGCATGACGGTGCTGTCGGTAAAGGATGTCACCTCGACAGAAGAGGATGACAGTGACACTTAAAAGCCGAAACACACACAGTGCAACGAGAGCCCCACCGAGGTAGTAGAGTGGGCCTTCGGCAGTCGCGTTCACCTTGATGCATGCACTCATTCATGTAGCTTGATGTTTGAGGCCGCGCTACAATGCTCCCGCGACCTTCAGACACTGCTGGTAAAATTGAACAGCCTGCAGGCACATCCACTGGAAGCTCTAGCCCTGTGTGCTCGGACTTGCGATGTGCCTGATCGAGTTGATTTCCTTTCCGAGCACAAAACGCGGCACCCTCCAGCGCCTGAGCAGGTGAACCTGCAGGCTGCCACACACTGACCACAGGATGCCTCCGAGTTGGACGGGCTGATGTGTAGCACCTTCCAGGAGGCAGGCTCTGATCTCCTCCAAAGGGCTCGGCAACGCTGGGACCAACCTGCTCATAGAGCTTTCGCGCTTCTTCCAAGTTGCTTTCTCGAGATTCCTGGCGTGTCCACTCTGACAACAGTCAGGAAGGGCTTCCCGGCACCTGTCGATGGCAATGCGCCAGCTTGAGCAGCGCCATGAGGTTTGTTGGCTCAAGCTTGATGACCTGCCGCCCCGTCGGGCCGAGTCTCAGAGGCGGACGGACTTCCATCCCGGCCTGACTGAGCTGCTCCCGGGCTTCACGCACCCGATCTTCCGACAGCAGCAAAGCCGCATACCTCGCGATGAAGCCGAAGGAATTTGAAGCATGTCTGCCGGTTCGACATGTCTCGACTCGCGCGACTCGCACTGGGGCACGAAGTCTGCGTGGTCGATGTTGCAGCACCAAGCTGCACCTTGAACAAGTCTGTACTGGTTCAGCACCGTCCAATGTGTAGTATCCGACAACTTGGTGTATTGCAAGCCGGCGGTGACAGTAGTACTGCCCCTTCGAGTCTTTGAGCTGCTCATAGATTGAGAGAAGTTGTCGAAAAATCTGCAACATGGTGGGCAAAGAATTGGGAGCTGGCGGTTTGCGTGCATTGCCTCTGCATCATCCGGGTGTTCACGGACAGCGCTTTCCAGGGTTTGCTGTGCATCCTTCAGAATTTGGAAGCTAACAAAGACCACTGCAGCCCTGGCTAGCTTGCAGTACGAGTACGACTCTACGGCCTTCCAAGAGTTGATTGCGATCTGCACCGCCGCCATCTGGCCAACATGCGGCTGCGAACATCCATTCAGCTATCGTCTCGATATCTTCTTGCCTGCAGATAGATGCTTCGACAGTCAACTGTGGTCGGCCTACACCTCAGCATGCAATGGCAACGTGCGCACAAGTACGAACGTGTTGGACTCAGCGAAAATGTTCGCTTGTCCGCGATGCTGAAAGGCCGTAAGGATCAAGCTGCAAGGCTGCGCGAAAGTAGTGCAACGCCTCCAAGGCGACATGCCCATGACAGGTTGACATACGTTGAATGCAAAGATCCTCAGGCCTGGCTTGCCCCGTTGACCCCTCTGTCGGCGTGGATGTTCGCCAAACCTCTTCTACACTCTGCTGCATGGCTCCACTGGGCGCACGACACGGTGGACGGTCGTGTTTTAGATATGGTGCATGGTGTGAAGTCTTCGTTTTCTCTCGAATGTCCTGATTGTCTCATAGCTGTTCACAGTTTTCTAAGGACTTACGGATTCCTCCGCGCCCTGCCGCCAGGCCACCCCTCTCCAGATAGAAAAGTGTAGAAAACGTTAATGCAATATGGTAACTTCTGGCTGGGGTCCGGAAATTTAGCTTCAGGTGAAATTCTGTGAATTTCATGATGTTTTTTAAATATACTTGTCATAGTGTTGTTCATAATTAGTTCTCGTCTTTTGCGTGGGCGGCAAGGATTGGCTCAGAGATTTTTCTTGACGATAACACTCAATCGTACGGCGACAGGCTTGACTGTTGGTGGGTTGCAGAAGCGTGCAGTCCGTCCAAAGCTACATAGCATATCCAAACATGTGTACGGGTTTTGAGAGCAGTGTTGCCAAGATGTGCCTGCCACACGTATCAGATGTCTTTCAAACTGCATCTCTGTCAACCTAAAGTTGCTGCTCTGAATGTGCTTATCGTTTTAATCTAACTCGGGATGCTCAACTTGAAGGGCGGGACCAGGGGCACGGAAGCTAGCCTAAGCTGGAGGGACGGCAAGCGATACAGTGCTGGCTAGGCGGGCTCCAAGCATCATCACATCCAACCACATCAGCAACGGAAGGCAAACAGAGCTGACGAGGCGGGCAATCAGCAAGGGAGGGAAACAAAGCTGGCGAGGCGGGCTCCAGGCATTCTCACATGCAGCCAGAGCCGCATCAGCAACGTGTGGGGGAAGGGTGGAGGGAGGGGGGGTGGGGGAGGGGGGGATGGGGGAGGGGGGCGGAAGGTGGCACTCACATTGCAAAACTGTGGGCTAGCTGAGATCTGGAGCCCGCTCTCCAGACGATTGACAACTGTATAGATGCAGCTGGCACTTGCGGCTGGCAATGCAAACAACGCGGAAGCTGACGATTCTTACGCATTGTCTCGCCCTTGTCTTCTGTGCCTCCCAGCCCCCCTCAGTGACGATCGTAACAGCGCTACTGCAGAAAAGCGGCTCAAAGTGCACTCGTAATCACCAGGCCGCATATCGAGCACCCGCTTGTAGTAAGTAATTGCCTCCTCGGAGCACGTTGGAATGGCTGCCCCGGCAACACGAAGCGAGAAGCAGCCTCATCTCGACCGGCTTTTCGGTAGAGGGATGCCTGTCGGTGATTGAGCAGTGCCGGCAGCGGTTTGCAGACAACCGCTTCTCTGCCAGGTGACCAGAGCTACCATGGCTGGGATGTCGAGTGCATTTGGCTGCAGCACAGCTGCCTGCACTTAGCAAGTTGACCCAGGCCCGAAGTCGAGAGACAAGAAAGCTGCTCCTGCTCGAAAGAGCGAGCTGCCTCATCTGCCCTTGCCAGGCTCAGTAGTCTAAATTGCACAATCGAGCAAAGGCGATCTTCCTGCCTTCCCAGCTTCAGGCTTGCGTACCCCAGGCACAAATGAGCTGAAACATCCCTCGGTGCGAGCTTGGCTGCCTGGGCTCATTCCTACGAAACCGCGGCGGCGGAGGAGTCACACGAGCCAAGCCTGTGCAGCCAGCCGATAGGCTTCAAGAGCCTCATCGGCCTCATGCCATAGGCAAGAAAGAGATCACGAGCCACTGGCGGAGGTGAGATCCGAGCCTCAAGGTGAAGTTCAGCCAGGCGCCTGTGCCCTTCGGCACTGTCCGGATGCCGCGACACAACCTCAAGAGTCTTCCGGAACCGTGCCATGCGCATGAATGCGCATATATCCCCCTCTGCCTCTTCGTACAGTCGCCGCGCCTCCGCAGCCACATCGCAACAGACGACCGCGCCCCAGGCCCAGCCCCAGAGCCCTTGGATCCCTTGGAACGAAGAGCTCTTGCCTGTGCCTTGCCGTCTTTCCCCACACGGGCCAGACCCAGCATGGCTGCCTCGTCACCGGCCTCTTTGAAAAAACGAAAAGAAAGAATTTGCTCGCAAAGGCTCGCAAGTAACCCAATGTGCACCCTTTCGCACTCTCTCCTTGGAGGCCAGAGCTGCAGAGTAATGCTTTTCAGCCAGGGAAAAGGACCGCTCCGCCTGCAGCAGAGCTCGGTGACACACTCGCTGATGTCTTGTCTGAGACTTCGAAACTGCAAAGCCTCCGCCAGCTTGCCCAAGTACGCGTGTAGCTCGTAGCCAAGAGTAAATCCTGAAGCCTGGCGCTCACGGGGCACGGATGGTTGCGGACGTTTTTGGGACATGGCCATGAAGGCCTGCCTCGTCACCATATTCAGCGGCCTGGCGTGCATACCTGGCCGTGCTGCAGGTGACGGCGCACTCATAGATCCCATCTTGCTACTCCGCTGGCAGCACTCTCGGATTTCTGCGGCATCGCCGTCTATCGACCTCGGCAGAAGACGGAAACTGACAAGGCCAACATGAAGCTCGAGCTGGGCTCTGCGCAAGAGAGCCCTTGCTGCGCACCGCAAAGCAATTGCCTTGCGAAAGGTTAGCGATGACCCTGGCGTCGCCTAGTTTAACCGATTACACTGCTACCAGTAGATGCATGCTTGCATACACGGGCATTAAGAAGATTAAGAAGTGACCAAGGCATCTGCATCATCAGGCTTTCGCCGAAGGGTGGCCCGAGCGTTCACCAAGACCTTCATACACAGAAAATGCTTTACCGGCGCGGCACACCCGATTGGCCAAGTTTGACGACCTCCCTCCACTGCTGTTCCGCAGAGCCGGTCAGGCCTGAAAGCAGAGACTCTGGAACCGTTGTCACAGGATTTCCGATCCTCGAAAGACAATTCGAGGCAGTGCTGCCTGCTGCTCGCTCAGCACGACGAAGCTGCCTCTCTAGATCCTCATGCCAGCACGGTTACCGGCAGGCTGGACCAGCATTTGCAAGCCTGCCTCGGTATCAGTAGGCCCACCTGCAGCAAGTGTGGCAGGAATCCTGCATACTGGCGGAAGAGCGACAAGGACGGCGACCTTGCGGATGGCAGCTGCTATCTTTGGCAACATCAGTCCTGCGAAGCTTGAAGACGGATTGGCAGAATGCAGAGCATTGCCCAGACGCACTCTGCACAACTTCATTGCGATCTTTGCACAGCACGCAATCGTCTGCGCAACTCTGCCGAGTCATCGCCCCAACCATGACCGACGCATCCCCGCTACGCGCATGTCACAGACCATCCTGCAAGCGTTGGATTTTGCATCCAACACGCTCGACTTTGAATCTCTGTGCACCTGCCCTCACCCGACAACTATGAACTGTGCAGGAGGTGCAGCAAGTTTGGCAGCTGTAAGAAAGTGAATTCTTACTTGTGCTCACTCTCAGCGGAATCCACCAGGACCGGCTGCCGTACCGTAGAGGCTATTACCACCCGCTCCACCATACAGGCCTTGGTGCACATGTTTGGAGGCTCGGAATGCCTTGCAAGATTCCACAAATAAATGAATGCCAAAACTACGGTGCAATTCAGGCATAGTCGGCACAGTGGTCAGAAGGAACTGAACTGCTGTCCGCGTGCAGTCTAGAGTCTGCCTTGTGCTCCTCCCGGCGGTGGCATGTTTCCGGAAGGCTGATACTGTCCACCTGGTCCACCTCCAACGAACTAATCATAACGAATCTCAAAAAGCTCCGGAGAAGACGTAAACATCGCCTTGGAAAGGAGATGTTCTGGCTTGTGCAGCTGATCCACCTGGCGGAAGCTCGGGATGCAAGTAGAACAATGTAGAACACCGTACTTTCAGCTTCACAACACGGAAGCAATAGCATGTGCACACCCACCATGGCTGGGGAGATTTAGCCAAAGATAGCGAAAGGGTGCGGAGGCGACATGCCTTCAATCCGTCCAGCCAAGACTCAGCCACAATGGGGTGGGTACAGGCTAATAGGGCCTATAAGGTGCAACAGAAACCCGAAACGAGATCTTCGCAATCCTGCTATGGAACCTCGAAAACTCTGAAACCCCTGATCGGTTGCAGAAACTAGCCCGGGACTGTGGCCCGAATTCTTCTCGAACATTCTCGGTTCTCGGATTCTGTCGTGGATGCGCGGCGCGCATCCCACCCCTGCGCGTTTCATTCGCCGTGGTCCACTACACATACCTCGGCTTGCCGGTTGAATCGAAAGACCAGGCTCGGTGCCGATGTACTTATACTGCAAATGTGTTGTGTGCGTGTGTGTGTGTGTGTGTGTCTCAGCCGCTTGTTCCTTCATTGGTGTCCTGGTTGAATAACGGCTTATGGGAGGTGCTGCGGTTGCAGCATCTCTTCAAGTTATATACTGAAGATGATCAACCACAACGCTGCTCAAGCATTCGTCGCTCAACACTTTTGCTACCACGGTTTGCGGTGCGAGTATTCACTTTGAAGGAAGAGCGCGATCAGCCTTGTGGGCTGGCGGTTTCGTTTCCTTGAATTGGCGCAGCTATGAGCACATCGACCAGTCAAAACGCTGCTACAAATCCACGATGGTACTTCAAGTCACGGCCAGCGATGATTCAATGCATAGTAATTACCTACCCATGCCGTCGCTGGTGATGGAGATGCTGTTATAAAATGAATGGTTTTGTGACTCTGTGCTAGCATGTGCATGACTGCTAGGTCTAGAGTCCCGTCTACAACACACGCGAAAGCATAATTCGGGTTTGTTTAACTTGTCATATCTTGCCTGAAATACGGCTTGCAGCCGAAGCTTAAGCTGAAGCAGGACTCCCATGATCTCCACACCAGTTGTGCAGCCAGACGTGAGCAGAAACGATCACAGGCACACTGGATGCGAGAACTTTCCTGGCTTCTCTTTCTATGCTAATCGGAGTCGGCAAGAGCAGCTTGCATGACGTGCGAGTGCCGCCTTGCACACCTCCATAACCCATGTGCATCTGTGGCTGGGGTGTCTGCATCTGCATTGGTTGCTGTTGGTGGAGAGGCTTCGCATTCAGCTGCGGTTGCTGATATCCTGGCTGGCCAGACATCATCTGTGCCGGCTGGGTCGTCCTTGGAGGGAAAGAGCCCATTGGAGCTGCTGATCCGGCAACAGGTTGCTGAAAAGTCGGCGTGTTCGCCTGCTGCATTCCTGCGAACCGTGGCGTCTGTGCTGAAGGGAATTGCTGTGTGCCGGTGCCAGCACCTGGATCAAGATTGCATCAGAGTAATCAGTCTTTTGCACGCACAGGTATGCTGAGCTTCTGGCCCTGCGCATACCTGGCTTCAAAGGTTTAAGATTTGATGACGAGAAAACGACAGGGTCGATTAAAACTGTACAAGATGCGCCTGTTTGCAGCTCCACCGACCTGCCATGTGCATTCAGGACATGTCATGTGCTCGCCTTTACACTGCCACGCTTCCAAGGGAGAGCTTGGAGATGCGAAAGTTGCTTTTGGAACGACTACCACCTGCTGCCAGTAGGTCGCAACTTCCGCTGGACCTGCTACTCTAGCCATCTCCAGCCAAGACACAAGGCACGCTCTCGCCCCGACCCAGAAGGGCGAGGGCGATCAACGGGCCTACGGTCTGTGACTCGTCCGGAGTTCTGGTGGTGGATTGCCCACGGCGCGAAGCCAAACGTTCCTGTTTCGAGACCCATCTCGGGTGGTTGTCACTCACGATCTGACCTGTCTTCATCGCAGCCGCTCGGCCCAGACATGAACGGCTTGTCAAGCGCTGCCGAGCTCTGAGGAGTGTGACTCGGCCGTCGTTGTAGCGGCACGACTCGGCCATGGTTGTATCAAGCGGGGTCCCCGATTTGGAGTGGGAAGCAGAAGAGCCAGGGTCGTTCTGTCGCCTGGGCTATGGTGAAGGGCTGTGGTCTGCTAGCTCTTTCTTTCGCCGGGGTTATGATGCAGGGGGAAATCCCCCTGCATCTCTCTCTCTCTCTCTCGTCAGACTCCCCACGCTTCAAGCCCGCACCAAGGCGGGCCACAACGGTAACCGGCTAAAGCCCTCAAGTGTATGCAGTTGTTCCCCCGTTTTGGAACCCTCTTGCAATTATCGGCTTCACGCTGACGGGAGAAATATACCCCCTCTCTTCTTCTGCACAGGCACAAAAGCAGGGCGCCAACAAAAACAGTACGCGCACTGAAGCCCTTGCTCGGTGAGAGAATCCGGTGGAGGTGCGTGGACGCGCCCCTTGATTGTGACTAGAATCTCCCTGTGCGCGCTCGTACACTGGTCTCGGTCACACGCCCAAACCCAATCTACTACCCCCAATCTGCTTCCACACTGATCCGACCGTCCGTCTCTGCCCCCACGGCTGGGAGGCTACGGCAAAACAAGGGAGTCCAGCAAAAACGCGCCTCCCAAGCTTATTGACTTGGGCGGGTCTTCCAAAGTGGGCGCCTAACTCGCAAATTTCGCAAACGCATTGAAGCCGTCCGCCAAATCCATTTTAACTAGAGGCTTCGCCCCTGGTCCCAAGCATGTGGAGCGTCTTGAAAGGAACAAGTGCTAGTGTCACAGAAGGCTGTGGCCTTCGAGTCCTTCTAACTACAAGGAACACAAACCTTAAGGTATCACACACCAGCTGTCAGGTAGTCCCGGTTCGCCGTGAATTTTTGGCAAGACAGGCCTCGATCTGCCCCTAGACTTCGAAAGGGTAGAAGACCTTAACTCAGCAAACTTAGGTGGTCTGCCCCTTTCTGAACTCTGCCCCACATCGCTGCGTCTCACTTCACTTCAACTTCACTTCACTGCGGGGCATTGGGGACTGTCAAGGTCCCCCGAGCCGATTGGCTCACCCCTGTGTGGAGGCTTTGTGGCAGGACGTGAAAAAACAACCAACGTAAAAGACCTCGGGCTGTAAGCACTGGTTGCAAGATATAGGGGCCATAAAAACCGATAATTAGGTGTGTCTCTCTTCTTCCACACAGCCCAGGGCCGGCAAGCCTTCCCTGCGCGCGAAGGCACCCTGGTGTCTCTCTCTTTCTTTCTTTCGCCAGGGCTATGATGCAGGGGAGCAAGTGTCTTTTCTTTCTTTCTGCCGGGCGTAGGGGTCCCGCGGGGAGACCCTCAGTGTCAGGCCTTTGGCCCGCCCGACCACTCTTTTGTTTATTAAGTGGCCGGCATTGGGGTTTCACTGACCGCGGCAGGAGAAGACAAAAGCTGCCCCATGTGGTTGTACGACAAGCCCCCAATCCCTGTACACTACGACCCCTATGCGGGCCTCATCCCCGCGCCCCTGTAACTCTCATCAGGGGCTTGAAACCACAACCACTGTTGCAGAGCCCCAATGTTCCCAAGTGTCTCTCTCTCTTTGCTTTGCTTTGCTAGGGGTCAGAGCCAAGGGGAGTTACCCCTTAGCCCGCGCCTGGGCTCGCTCTCTCTCTCTTCTTCTTCTTCTCCGGGGTTCAGGGAGCAGGTAAGGCTCCCCGCGCCGGATGGCGCGCCCCTGTTTAAGGGCCTTGTGGGGGCGTCGGTAAAAAGACTCTCTCTCTCTCTCTCTCTCTCCCTCTCTATGCATTGCTATGCCCCGGGGCTTTCTCACTTGCATTCAGACTCTCTTGGCCGGCTAGCCCAATCTAAGTTGTACTTTGTCCCAGCGCAAAGTCGCTGTGCACCACCGACCTGTTGCGCATTCATCGGCGGCTGCATTGATGCTGGCATCGAGGGCATAGGCGAGCTGCGGTTGGCCTGTCCTCACGGCCGAGTCCGATCACGATCTGAGAGCAAACGTTTCGCTATGCCACCGGCCTGGAGCCACTCCAGACTTTACCAACTTTCCGACCACGCTCAAGTGAACATGGGCGACCTGCAGCTTTTACTTGCAAGTTCATACTTCGATTCGGAATACTCGAGCCTCGATGGTGTGATGGGCTATTTCGTTGGCGGACTCGACTTTAACAATGCGGTGCGCCGTGATACCCTCCTATATGAAAGGACTCCAGATTCAAATCAGCCTGATCCTGATGCACAGTTGCAACGCGCGAGTCCTGCTGGTCCCACTGTCTGAGATGGCCGAAGACGCCTTACCGTGGCAGTTAGGATTCGGGGGACCCTTGGGGATATAGACCCTCTCAATAAGGTCCCTTTTAAGAGAGCCAAAGTAGGGTTCAGAAAGGTCCCCTTTAAGGGGTCTCCCTAATACTACCTAGGCTTACCGCCAGTGTGCGCAAGCAGCCTGGTGGAAAAGACGCATCGCTTTTGTAACCAGGCCACGGATGTAGTCTCCATCCTGAAACTCGGGACCCGATGATGCCTCGGTCGGATATTCCAAGGCGCCAAGTCCGGGTCACGCGGATTTATAGCTGAGGCGCAGAATCGCTGTCGGAATACATGTTGCAGCTAATTCTGCCAGTGCCATCCTTGCAAGCAACCCAATTGCAGAAGTATCAGCATCCTTTCAAGCTGAGAAGCTGGCATTGAGAGTCAAACAGATGCTCATCTGCTGGTTCTTGATGCTCTCCACCTGCAGCATTCCACACAAGCTATTTGTTCCTCGAATCAACGGGTAGCTGGCGCAATAGATGAGAGCAGCACGCAGGCTACGACCGACAGCATCTGGAGCTCTCTGCCACCGTTTACTCCTCGATAATGGGGAAGAAAAGGCTACTGACTGCATGCAGGAAGTATCACCGTCACCGCTTCGCGCTTCGCTTCTACTGTGCTTTGAAACTATGGCTCACACGGAATGCGCCGTCTGGGCCCAGCTGGCCGCTTGAACTCACCTTTCCATGCAGGCCACCGTAGTTGAGCTAGAATGTTTTCAACCGAGGCTACAGTACTGGAATATTTGTAAATACAGGTTCTACCTCCACATTCCAAACAAAGTCGGGCCCCTGCTATAGGGGGACTCCGAATAGTTTTAACAACAGCACAGGCAAGGTTCAGAGAAATCAAACCATTTCTGAACTGAAGGCGCATCGAGCATTGTGGCTCGGGTTTCGGGCCTGTGCCGACTCATGGTAAGCACGTTCGGGTCGCTGCTGTGGAAAAGCATATTTGGTGTCCCAACTCCTGGTGCTTGCTCATGCAACTCATCTGCGACCGTGCGGGAAAACCTTGGTATGTAATTTTCATGACGAGTCGAGGTGGAAACTGCTGCCTGGACTGGCTGGATCAATTTTGCTGCAAATTCCTCGCGACACGTCTGGTGGTTCACGCCCAGCTAAATTGGCTGAACCACCCTATATCTGATCCAGATACTCGTACCAGAAGTACTAATGCGACATGTCCAAAGAACTCATCGAAGTAAACAGTTGAGACCCGCGCAGCATCAAGGAGCATGCGAATTGTGACAGGAGTCAAAGTCTGCGCCTTGCACCATCAAGGACTCCCGAGCTCTGCCACTGCCACTGTCTGCAAAACGGCTTGGGACCGGTACTGCTGTCTTTCCTGCACCTGAATCCAGTAGGAACACGATGGTGAAGCCACAGAACTTTCTCTTCTGCCTCCATCCGGCTGCTCAGGGCGCGCTGAGCCGCCCTCAAAGCACTACAACATGATGAGGACGAACGGGTGCCATGGAAGTGACAGCTTGTTCGTGAGCTCTCTCAGTGCTTCGAGTGAGCATTGTCGCCAGGAATGAAGCCACCGAAGCCCTGAAAGCTGCAACACAGAGCAGTCGTCAAGGTCGAAGGAATGCCGGCCTGCGACGCCTGCACACCACCGCACGGCCCAGCCTGGTGCAGGCAAATCTCCGTCCAGAAACAGACACAGCTCGCTCTCACTCAATGAAGCCTCACCGGCAGCTTCCTCTCGGCCGTATCCACCACCACCACCTCCACCTCCATAACCACCTCTGACAGGACCGGCTAGTTTCTGTGGTGCCGCGGGCCCCGTGGCAAATGCAACAGAGGCATAGGTTACCCAACCTGGTGCACCAAAACAGCCTCCACCAAACATGCTCTCCAACCTGTGTCGCAGAACTTCACACCGGGACACGACTTGCGCATTAAACGCATCAAACGGCCCACAAACAGTTAGGCCTGGTTCCAGCAAAGCGAACCACAACTCGTGCTTCTGCAATATATGGTCTCGGCGATGCAACGTGATATGTTTCTGCCACGATCTTACTCGTGACGTGACGTGACGTACGAGTTTTCGTTCATAACCCTCTTCCTAAGGCAAGCCCTTGATCCAAGTGCATGCGCGCAAGAGCTTGGTGCATCTTAACCCCAGGCTGACGACAGAATGTCTCTTTGCTGCAGGTCCTCCACCTGTCCTTGATGGATACAGGCCTCGGGCGTGAGCTGCCACTGCTCTTGATCAGATCTAGGCCGCAAGTCCGCACTGTCACTTCATTCCAAGAGCTTTTCGTCACCGCAGCGTGTGTCCAGGCTTCTACAACTTCCCCTGAAAGCGTAGAACATGTTCCTGGCACTGGGTGGCAAGGCCTTCGGGCCCGTGAAGCATTAGCACGATCCGTACGCAGAAACATTCCTTTAGTCCACACTCCCGGTCGCGCCATGTCTGTGAATACTCTATCGGGGTCTAGCAGTGTTTGAGATTTGTATCAGAAGGAATGTCTCGCGGCCCTGCGAAGCACACAATCACACATTGGTCCCCGACACTGGGTTGGCCGTGTGAGGCAAGTTTACAACCACTGTTCTGAATCCAAACAAACGTGTCTCGTGCTCGTGGACTGGCCGCACACTTCCTTAAGTTGGACGTTTGTCCTTCCCATTCACTCCAATGCTCCCCGGAGTGAAACCCCGGAAGTGTTCGACTTGGAAGCCGATGAAAGCCTTTGGCGTCTGAGTCTCTTCCGGGACGACCCCGTCCCAACCACCTGCTGCAGGCTTCAGCTGCCAGCCGGTTCAAGGAGCGACTCACGCCTCAGCCGGCACTCTTGGAGAGTTTTCCCAAAGAGCTGCAGTCAAAACACCAAGCCCGGCTCTTGGTACCGCGTTTGCTCTCTTCGCACCAAGCCTGCGCTCCCAAGAATTCTCCACGTCTAGACGGCCTTCAAAGGCGGCGAGTGCCTCCCAGGATGTTCCTCTCACAACCGCGATGTCTTCGTATGGCTTGTCCTTTTGCTGCGTATACTGCGCTTTGATGCTCAAAGGCTGACCCATTTGCGAAAGCTCTCCTGCTTCAGTGACACTGCGCCGGTCATATGCAGGGACAGGAGATCAACAAAGCGGCATGCGGCAGCCTGATTCGCTTTATGAACGGAACCTGTGGCTCCGTCAACAGCTGTCTGAGCACCTCTGCACTGCAATGGTCCAAATCGCACAGGTCGAGAAAGGACAGCGTGGAATCCTTGACCAGCAGCTGACAGCTGGAAGAAGCGATTCAAGCCATCAGCTTCCGATGCTTGCAACTGTCATGGCCTCCAGAAGTGATGTTCGAAGCTCCCTGCCCTGAAGCCACCAATTTGTCTGGTAGCGGTGGCACGACTTGCGATCAAGGCAAGCTGGCCTGCTTCGCAGAGACCTTGTCAAAGTCTACCTCGACATCCTCCTCTATTTTGACCTTCTGTGGCACCAGGCTGAGAACATGCATACATTCGCCAGTCGTGAACCCGGCAGATCTGTGCATCTATTCGGGAACCGTGTCTGGACCATGTCTGAAAGTGCCTCGGCGAACTCCTGCGGCACCTTGATGGCAACGAGATCCCCACCTGTCGTGCTGATCAGTGCTGCGCACGCTGAGTTGCCAAGGTGTCGAATCTGGCCGGGTTCTCCGCTGCTCTGCTGAGCTTGTCGCTTTGCTGGCGGCAAGCTTGCGACCTGCTGACTTGGTGAGGAACACTCCGATTCTGTTTATTTCGGGCCACCCTCAGCATAACAGCTGAGTGGGTGAGTGCATCCGAGGAAACACCATCCGCATCACAATAGTCGCTGGCCTCTTCGTCGACGAGATCGTTGATTGGCACGGTAGCCGGCACCTGTGCAGGGCGGGAGAAGGATCGACATCTCGTGTTATCAAGGGAGGGCTAGAAGAAGCACATCCGAATGTCTTACGAAGATGCATGGGTGGCGAAGCTCGAGCACAGCAAGGTTCTGCACGCATACTGTACCTACCCTGCTTCTCACTGCCAAGTTTGTGCACCATCTATCTCGCGGCCTCTTGCTAATTGCTTATGCTCTCGCACTGGCCTTTGTTTAAGGTGACGGCGCCCCTAGGGTGCCGAGACTGCTTTTTGCAGCTTCCAAAGGGTTTTGGACTACATGTTATGAGGGGTGGGGTGGGGGGGTGGGGCTTGGGAACGTCCTGTTGGACCGCATTTCATCACTCCGCTCTGGCGGGATTTCCGGCGTGCTCCCACTGCTGCCAGTTTTGCTTGCAGCATCTCTGCCTAAACCATGCCGGGCTTCGAGAGCATGCGCTCTCTCCTCTGTGCATTTTTTCGACCATGGTCATCCCGGAGTCATCTCATACCATGTCATATCATCTCTCGTCACACATTTTTGTTCGAACACTCTGGTTGCAGTCTCGGCTGCATCTCGTATCATCTCATACCGTGACCGTGTCATATCATCTCTCATAACGCATTGCTTTCGAACTCTCTGGTTGCAAACACAACAACTTTGTGGCAAAACACACTCCGCTCCGCCACAACCGCCACAAACGCAACTTCGTGGCTCAACACACTCCGCAACTTTGTGGCTCAACACACTCCGCTCTGCCACAAACGCAACTTTGTGGCTCAATACACTCCGGTCCGCCACAAGCGCAACTTTCCTGCAGTTGTGTGCCTCCAACACAAACTTTTCCCTGACCCGCTCCAAAAAATGTGTCTCAATGTGTGGGAAAATATCGACAATCGTAGAAAAGTACACACAGTCTCGGAGATTCTCAGACTCTTCGTCTGACCTTTGTAAACCGTTCGCACGTTTCACCACAGCCTCTTTTCACATATCCCACAAAACACACGGCGCCCTACAGACGCTGCTACCTTGTTTAAGCGTGCGTCTGTAATGCGTTTTAGTTTTAGTCTTTTCCGGCGGCTTATTCACCCGTGTCATTTTTGTTTGACCGTCTTCCATGAATGAAGCGATGCTTTTGGCCCGGCGGAGTTGTTTGGTTTTTGCTGTCTGCTATAGTCAATGATAGCGACAGACCGGAGAAAGCGCATTGTGGCAGACCGTCGATTGCGGTTGTGTATGAAGGAAGACCTAAACCTGTACTAGACACTGTACTGCTACCGTGCTATTCCGCACACCCGTCTGAAGAGCCTATCTCCCTCCAACACCCCAACACCCACACGCCTCTAAAGAGCTAATCTCTCCTTACCATTCAGGCCGCCGGGAAATGGATGGGAGGGATCCCCCCCAAGCCTAGGACTGTTTCAGCCAAGGTGGGCAAGCAGAAGCGCGCGCACGACGTGACTGAGCTGTCGGGGGCCTCTTGTTGCAGAGCATCCGTCTTTGCATCCACATCCTGTCAAGCAAGAGCGCTAGCTCCCCATCTTAGGTGGTTTGTTACTTTATGTACGCTGTACGTAGATGCATTGTTTGATCGGCCTCTGGCATCTGCAGCGCGGGCTCGCCAGACTCTCGGGCCGCCTGTCACTTTGAGGCCTTGCTGGAGTTCTCCAGTTTTAACAGCGCCGGAACCTCTGGTCCGGCGGGTCCGGGGCTGGCATTTGCCGGCAGGTCCTGCTCAGCCCCGAGCACTGAAGACTCCACATCACTTCAGAGACAATCTTATTTGAATTTGCTTCCCAACCTTGGGGCTGCCAGGTACATCCACAGGAAGCTGCTCTGCCTCCGCCTTGGTACAATCTGCGGGCCATCCATGGGCCGCAAGGCTGCGGTGTTTCGTCCCGTCGCGAACCCCACCGGGTCCAGGGTCCAGGCAGGAGATGCCGCACCGGCCTGAGACAGATGTGTATTCGTCGAGCAGCTATAGAGACAGGCCATCAATTCTGGTTTCTTTCGATTCGAGCTGCCCGGCATGCAATGCAACCTTCCGACAATGCTCAAATCCTGCAAACCATATATACACGCACCGCATGCAGCGTGATCAAGAAGGAATCAGACTACTTACTACTTACTACGGTTTGAACTGAAATGAACTGAAATAGTCCGAAAGGCCTCGGATGCCACTGGAGGTGGAGTCGCTGGCAAAGCTTCTGGCATCAATGCCTGGCATCCGGAACTGCAGAAGGCTGCGGAAAAAGTCGTTCTGCATCTCGACAAGTTCCTGCTGCTGAGACATAGGCTGCCAGATTCGGACTGGGGGGTTTGGGCATTCCAGACTCGATGTCCTGAGCCGGAGTCGGGCAAAGATCATGCGCAACAGCGGCAAGAAAATCAGGACTTAGTCTCATGGCCATGCTGATTGTCTCAACCGCCACAGCCTGCGAGAAAGTTGTTCCGAAATCGCGACGACTGGCTGGCATTCTTGCACGAAGAACCATGCTGCTTCCCTAAGGTTCTTGCATCCGCCTGACCCACCACGACTTCTCCTTCTAGAGGCTCTAGCGGTCGCGCCTTCAGACAGGGGTTTGACACCGCCTGCATTCTGCCCTGCATCCTCCTATCACTGTTGTGATACAGAATTCGTACGCGGCCTCCTCTAGAAGTGTGGCTGGCAAGCTTGGGGCCGCTAGCCTGCAAAGTGCAAGTGCAAAGCCTGCCTGAGGGCAAGAATCGACAGGCCCGGGCGAGGCCAAAGGCGCTTTGGGCGGTGAAGGCAAGGTCGAGTCCTTCCCAAGAACACCCCGCAAGGCATGAAATCGATTCCGCAGCCTGCAAGCCGCAAGCCTCGGCCTTGGCACGCCGCTGCCTGACCAGTCACATGCTGCGACTCTAAGCCCACATGAGCAGGGTCACACGCAACAGATCGTGGCCTTGCTCCGATGTCGGCCGCACGTCGCAACCTGGACAGGGGCTTCGAGTTGCCAGATCACTCCGACCCTGCAAGGTACCCGAAGTCTCAGTCTGCAACGGAGCACAGAGCAGTGGGCCCAAGTCTGCAAAGAATGTGGTCAGGCCCACGGTGGGACTCCTGAGATCGCACTCTGCGAACAGACTTGCAAAGTTCCAGTAGACCAATAAAAGAGCCAACGTCGACTTGGTAGCAACAAAGACCGTAATGTTGTTGGGCAACTGCTTCCCTCTGCTGCTTTCACCGCACAACTACGACTACTACAAATTACTTCTAGTATAGCGATGACAACAACTTTCGGGGCATTGCTGTACTGGTGAATGCAGTCAGTCCTCTAAGGTACAGGAGATTGTCGTTGCCAGTACCGCTGTCCGTATGGGTTTCAGTGAATCATTAATCCCTGCTATGGCGTTACAGGCCAACTGACCTGACCTGACCAGGTGGGCTCGACTGATACCTGTCACCAAAATGGCCTGGCCGACGATGGCACCTAGTCCTGTCCTACTCGGACACCTCCTCTTCTCCTTCTCCAGCTCCCCGCATGCTTCAACCTGCTGAATCATTCTCCAGCAGCGCGGACCGCTGGCTCCACGACGACGAACACCCCCACCAGCCCGAAAACTGGTGCGTTCTTCTACACACACACAAGCATACGACAACGACTAGGACCAGGAGGTGACGAACGACCATAACAACAACAAGGACCCGACAGCATTGATGTTGCCCTAGGCTAGCAAGTTCAGCCCATAACACCCTGGCCTTCCAAACACTCAGGCTCGTGCTTATGAGGCAGCAGCAGGCCATACTCATAAGGGCTCTCGTGCGTTATCTTTCTGGGCTCCCTGTACCTGCCAAGCACGCAGTGCCTCTGACTTGCTCACTGGCATTGCATGGCAGCTGGGGGGTCACTTCTTCTCTGGGATGACTGTGGCTTTCTCGTCGAGCCAAACCCTTTTTCGCCTCCTTTTCTGTCTCGGCTCTTGCGCCTCCTGGATCTCCTGCAGTGCCTGGCCGCTCGAAGCTCGCGAGCCGCTGAAAAGCTNNAAAAAAAAAAAAAAAAAAACGCCTCTTCCTCGACCCTCGGCAGCAAGTCCAGGCATGCTTCCTCGGCCTGCTGCTTCCGTCGTTAGGCGACCAGTCGGAACGCAGCTTCACATGGAGGAAACACAGGCCTCGGTACTTGGAAGCAAAAGTGGCTGCATGCGAGCATCCTCCGCATCCTGCACAGTTCAAGGGTTTGAAGATCGAGCGCGAATCTTTCTTGCAGTATGTTTACATAAATGAAGCATGCGTGTTTGTATGCACAACAAATGCATCTGTCCATGTTCACCCGTTCGTCTGTTGTGTTCGTAGGAACGACTGGCTACTACAACACTCATCCAACGAGGCAAAACACGAGTTTGGACATTGCATTCTGTAGTCAGTGCCAGAAGCTTCAAAACCTGGCGAAACATCGAGGACGCCGGTGCTTCGCCTTGTCTCACTTCTTTTTCCAATGCGTTTTGTCGCCACCAGTACCCAAACTATCCGCAAGGAGACACTTGTTTCTGTTGTTGCATTGCTGCAACTGCCGGCTCACCGACGCCTTCCCAGCGTTGACCCTCGAAGCCAACTGCCCGCTACCGCAGGACTGCCAAGCCTTTGTGATGCTCCCGGCACCCGGCCGGCACCAACCAAAGATCTGCATCACGGCAATCATGCTGACCGAGACAACGGTTGTGACAGGACAGGACCTAGAGACAATCAGCAAACGCCAAACACCACGCTTCCGGCTTCAATGTAGAGCCCAAGCAACGCAGCCGCTGTCGATGTTCCAGTCACAGCAGCAGATGCACCCCGCTAAATGAGACTGACAACCAGTGTTAGTACTGCCAACATGCCGAGTAATACCATACAGACACTGTCCAAACGACAAAGAAACCAGCCTTGCTACAGCGTCCGAAATGCCAAAGCAGAAGCGATGCGCGAAGCACAGACACATCGTAAAGAACAAAACATTTCAATGCGAGAAACATGTCATAAGTATAAAGGACAGGAGTTCCGGAAAGGTGTTGCGGAAATACGAATAGAGAATGATACTTGATGTGGGGTGCATAAGCGTATTTCAAACACCTGACCGTCTTGCTGAAAACCCTAAAAACTTGTGTGGAGAAGGTGAACACCATGTCTGCACGTGTTTCCATTTCGAAACCAAGTTTTTTAGAAGCCCAGATCATGAGTGCTTCAGGATTGATTCGCCAGATATCTATACCAGTCATGAATAAACATCCATGAATGGTGCGTGTATGCGGGTAGATTGGAAAGCATGTGGGCGGGCTGCTTGAATGTTAGCCAGGCGCTTGCGGTGCTTTTGGTCTGCAAGCTCAGTTCCGCAAGGCCTCAGCTTCTGCGTCCTTCAAGAGAAAATCGACAGGCAGCTCGCTCACCTCCTGCAAGTCGGAGTGGGAGGGGGGGAGGAGAGCGAAGCAGTGAAGACAGCAGCTTTTTTGCTTTGTGGCCCCCCCGAGAGAGCCTGCATCTAGACTCTAGACCCTCTTTGCTTGTGACTGTCATGTGGAAGCCTAACGAGACGAGGAAGTTCACGATTCAAACATTGTAAACGTTTGGTTTTCTGCACGCGTTGAGTAACATCCACGACTAGAGCTGTTTTTAGTTGAAAGCCAAATGCCCCGCTCCACGGCGGGCCTTTCTGTGTGTATGTATGTATATATAAATAAATATATATATATATATCTATACTTATTTATTTATTGATATACATATGTATATATTTATATTCATACTTATATGTATTTATTTATTTATATTTATGTATGTATATATTAATATGCCAATTTAGCAACATGCACTCCTGTAAACAACGAGCCGCAGCTGCTGCGTCTTGTGCAGCTTGTTCAGCCTTAGTTGGGTCCATTCCGCTTTCGGCTATTCGGCCTTGCAGTGCATCCTGCTCCATGACCCTTATCAGGACGTGCACGCTGAGGACGCACTAAACACACAGATAGGTCACTATGGTAACTGCACACCCAAGTACATCCCAACAGCTTGACGGCAGAACATACCGGTCGGTCAAATTGTCTAGCGAGGTGAAATCCTGCTTCCGAAGGGCTGTCTGGCTTGCCGTTCGTTTTGCAACAAATACTGTCGAATACAGTTCGGGAAATCCCACTTGCGATTGGCAGCTGCTGCGGTTGGCAGCTGCCTTGTTGAGGCAGGCTTTTCGGACTGACTGTTTATTCTGGTGATTCTGTGTATTGCGGTGTCAGCAAGCGGCACCCTTAATCGGAGAGTAGGTGGACTTTGCGCCAAGAGGCTTCTGCCGCAAAGGCTTCAGCTTCGAGTGCTGCAGCTTCCGCAGCAGCCGCCAAGTCTTCCTCACCTGGCTGAAGATGCGGTCATGTGCAGGGGGCAGAGCACTCGGGTTGGACCCTCTGCTTGCATCAGCATGTCCCTCGCAGGTGAAGACTGACTTGGTGAAGAGGCCTCCGGGAAGAAAAAGCCCATCGAGGAAGGCCCACAGCCATCAAGTTGCTCGGACACTGAGCCGCGAGCCGCTCCCAGCAAGAAGTCAACCGGCGGTAAGCTTTCTCGACCGGCAGATCCCTCGAGAGCCTCGCAAGACGGCGAGAGTCGCTTCCATGCAGGCAACCACGCACCGTGACCGCCGTCACCCACCTCTTTCTGCCCTATAGAAGTCTTGGGATCACGCTGCGGTGAGCAAGCCTCTCTCCAATAGCAACGCTGTAGCCAATCTGCGCATGCATCCGTTTTCCGCCTCTGCTTGGATCTGAGCCAACGCGGCTTGCCCCATGGCAGCCAGCGAGGCTAGATCCTAGGCTCAAGGCCAGGCGGTCGCTGCAAGTCTTTGAAAGTCGCATGCTGTACGCTTTGCAGCCGAAACACTTCCGCGCTTGGCGCCCCGAAATCATCATCACCGGCCTCGACCTCCTTGCGTTTAGCGGATGATGTAGGTTCCGGGCCTTGGCATGAACAGAGGTGCATCTACCGGCGCAAAGTTGGCCAAGTTCTCCCGACTACTGCGGAATCTAATTGATGCTCCGTCTGTGCTCTGCAGCTTGCAGTAACTAGATCTTCGCACCATGGCTTGTACAAAACAACGTGGCTCAGGCAGCGTCTGAGCGTGATGAGATCCAGAGGTGCCACATGCCGCCGGCCTTCTTCCAAACTCGCCTCGACCTGAAAGCAGACAACGGCACTTTGGTCGCTGCCAGAGAGAGAAGAAGCCTCCATCTCCGGCAGCTCCTCCATGAGCACATCGAGCCTCCGTTCTAGGACCGTTGCTGACCCGCGTTCAGACTCTTTCAGAAGTCAGCTTCAGCCACTAAGCCCGGCTCCCAGCAGCCCCAAAGTCCACAGGCTGCACCTCGATGTGGCCAGCTTTGCCGCCAGCTTTCCGCATGCCATGTCACACCATGCCGGACCTTCTGCAGGTTCCGCAAAGTCACGGCCTGCCGAAAGCCCCGACTCTTCAGGTCTCTTGAAAGCTAGCAAAGCCACCGAGGCTGCTGCTGAAGCAGCCAACGTGGGGACGGTCGGCAAGCCTGAACCTGGCATCCGGCTCGGGCTCGAATGCGCACGGCCAGGACACCACTTAGGAGCTCACCGGAAGAGATGCTGGTTTGAAGCGAGGTGCGCACCTGCCAGAAATGCGTTAAATGCCTTTGTGTGCCTCGTGCGATAGACTCGGCTTGCCCTGGCCTCGTCGGCTTTGCTCTCGAGATCTTCCGCCTGCACAGCGAGCTTTCAAGCCCTCGGAATGCCCAGACTTCATCCTCCTTGTGCGCCTGTCTTAGCAAGATCCTCAAGATGCCCAGCATCAGATGACCTTCATGGTTTCAGTTGTGGGACAGTGAAAAACCGCGAGGCAACCGAACGACGTCCCGCAGCGAGATGCCGAGCTAAAGCATCTCGACAGTTGCGCAGTGCACGCAGACGTGTCAATGTTTCGGTTCACCCACCGGCCAGAATCGGTCAAACATCATGCCAACGGTCGGTTCAGTTATCCTTCAGCCTGTGCTCGCTTTCAGAGAGGAGCACTTGCTATCACGAAGCTGGAGAATGTAAACATGTCAACGGCTGCATAACAGCATTGCGTGAAAGCTTATTCTGCGACCAACGCCTTACTTATACAAGCGCATTGGCAAGATCAAGGCGTAAGTTGCCTGTTTTGAGAACGCGGACATGTCGGCATCAGAAATGTGACTCACCCCCTTGCTCATGTCTAGGCGCCCTTGCGCAATCTGGGATTACTGCACATCCCCCTCCAGCGTGTCGCCGTCCCCACCCTTATGTCAGAAACCAGGGTGGGCCAGGGAGGGAGAAAAATCTGAAGGCACGAATCCTTTTGCCTGAGCCAATGGTCGTCGATGCATGTCATGCCTGCTACTATGCCTGTTAATGTTCGCTGCACCGAACCTGCCCAAGCCTGACAGCAATCGCAGAAACGCGAAGCACGTTTTGTCTCTCAAAGCATACACCGCCATCTAGAGTACAACAGTACAGCAAGGCAGCGTGCAAATCCAACGGGGCAAGTCCCCAGCAATGTGAGCGATGCAGAAGTCAAAGCTGCAGTGTTCAGGGAGGCAAACGACTGCGAATAACGGTCGGAAGTCTGACCCGTTTTGCTTTGATTCCGACAAGCCTTCGTGCACACAAACATCTGCACATCTACATGCCGCGGGTCGAAGACGAGATTTTGTTGGGAGGTCTTTGGTATTCAGGTTTGGAGTACTGCCCATCCTCTGCCCGATCTTTTGGCATCTGTTGAATCCTCCGACGCTCCACACCCTCTGAAAGCGGCCCCCATACCAATCACAAACAGCAAAATGCATTCCATGTACGCTAGCTATCAACGATGCTTCCTCAAAGCTTTCTGATGTGTACTCCTCGACATCCTTGCTACTGACCGTAGTCTGATTGAATTTTGCTGCCTGCCAACAGAAGTATGGAGAGAGATTCCGAAGGCAAGTCCACACTGCAAGGCTTGGACGACCGGCCTAGGCACCTGAGCGGAACCACACCTGAAACAGCCACGCGCGTGTCTTCCAAGCAGCGCTCAAGGATCAGGGCTCCGGCTTAGGTTCTCGAGCAAAAAATCGCAGGTGCTTCTGACATCCGTGCTCCTAAACGGCAATCTTCAGGGTCTGTCATTCCCAAAGCATCTTCTGAGTGACTTCTTTAAACTGGGTGGATGACAAGTAATCCTGGCCTCAGCATCAGGGCTGGCGCTATGGAACATACAAGGCGCATCCTATTCGCACGGGACAGCGGCGCTTGAGCCTGCGCTCGTAGTGGCACGCCACCCATGCCTCGCAGAGGATTCTCGTGAGGGCGTGCGATAGCTTAACCTCTTCGCAACTTCTGCGAAGCCTTCCATAGAAAGCCTCCTTGTTTCACGAGAGAGACCTGATTGATAAGCCGCACCAGTTTGTGAGGCCTTCGATCAAGGAACCTGTCTAGCATATACCGAGGTCAAGGCAAAGTCCATGGTACCTGCACCCGAAAAAACGACGTGAGACACGGGGCATCCCTTCTGCAGAGAGGTTGGCCTGTATCTCCATACAATGCAGCCAGAAATAGCCGGCAAGGATGATATACAACTGTTGTCGTCTTGTCTTCCCAACTTGAATTCAGGCAATGCTGGTGTGCACAAGACATGCTTATCCGATGCACTTCTGCGCTGGCGATGCGGATGGTAAAGCAAAAAACTTCAGGTCGCGTCGGCCATGTCGCCCCGAATACGGAGCCGAAACAGCGGCAAGGCATAGACGTGGCATAACCCCTTATGTAATACCTCGGCGTGCCATCTACTGCAGCGAAGGCGAGCATTGATCAAATGTGTTCTGCAAAACTTGGCAGCAGGCTTGCGATCCAGCAGGTCCATGACATCCTGCATCGATTTCTACATAGTGGGCTTTGAGTCTCCAGAGTCTGTGCTCCTGTGGGTTGACCGTGGGCCCCTTCTGCGCCAGAAGCAGCTGGGCCTGCAAAGGCTTACATCAACCTTGCGATCCCTTGCAGCTAAGGGACATGTCTTTCTGGAAACTTCGTATGAATTCTCAAAGGAGGCCCCGACCAGGAGAAGTTTTATTTTACTTGTTCTTCCCTCATGCTGTCTCCTGGGTCCCCGGTGCTGGCCCGAATGCTCCAGTGCCTCTTTCAGCCCGGCGCTCGGAGCAAAACTTTGAGCCTGCAGTAACTGCAACATGCGCAGTGAACAACTAGTAAACAGATTGATACAGATTGTAAAAAGTCAGAAAGCTCCCGAATGCTTAGCAGCGTTGCAGCTCACACCGGCCTGCTTCAGCCAATTGTTGGCCTCGACAACCTGCTTGCGCACCAGATAACCTCGTCAAGATTGCCCAGGGATGCAGGTCTGAAAATGTCTGAAGCTACGTCGGCGACCTTTAGCGATGCTTTGGCAGACGTCTGCCATTGACACCTGGGATGACTGCCGACGTGCCGTGAATGCATGAAGCCTTCTCAGTGCAAGTCCCAAGGAAGCCCAAGTCGCATCGCTTGGCAATCGCAAACTCGTGAGCCAGCGCTCATCTGCTGACCCGGCTTGAAGCTGCAGCTCCTGTCTTTACACCCAAAACTCCGGCACATTCTGCGCTGCAGAACAGAGTGACTGTTGTTTGGACACAGGCACAGGCATGCATTCGGCAGTAGATTTCTCAAGCTGAAATGCAACGGAGCAACACTAAGCACCAAGAGTATTGATGACACGAAGGGAAACAAAATCAAGAAGCCTATGCGGCGTCGCATGGTAAGGAGCGATCTGCATAATGCACGAATTGGGGAAGCTGCCCCAAGAGGTAAGCCCGCAAACCGCATCTTGGGCTCGGGAACGGCAGAGACGATCCGCTTTGCAGAATATTGCGGGATGCAACGGAACATGTCTTCGCCCGTCCGCAAGCAAGTACCAGGCATCCATGTGCAAGGGGACGAAGCCTCGGACAAAATGCTATTGAAGTGCATCCAACGCTAAGTCCGTTGTCAAGTGTTGTGAGGCTGGGCGCAACACGCAGCAGGCCTTCACAGCACTGCCTGATTCGGCAGCTTGTTCCAACGGCATGCACAGGTCCGGGCACAGCACGGGGTCGGGGTGGCAGGAGCGGCAGCAAGCCTGCACGATTCATCTTTTCGCAGTTTGTACCTCTGCAGCTGGGCGATGCTTCTTGCAGGCGAAACAGCTGCAGGTGGCCCAGATAGAAATGCAAGGGGCACTTGACCAGGGCAAGCCATCGAATGGCATCCAAGTCTGTCCTGTCCACCCTGGCAGCCAGTGAGTGCACAATGTGTGTTGAATGCATGCTCAGACATGGTGCTTGCAATGTCGTTGAGGCACATCACAGGCCCGTGTGCCAGACAACATCTGTTCGGCATAGGCAAACTCTTGCAAAAGTGAGAGGAACAAAGAGCCCAAGCCACTCGCAGATTCGGGTGAACAGACGCTCCGCTTCATGCCAATTGGACTGCCGATACCTTCCGTGGGCCGGACTGACTTGTGTCGCTCTCTTCGTCTCTCTCTGGACCCATCTGAGTGAGCGCACGCTAGCTGGCCCAACTCCATCAGGGAAGGGAGGTGGTTCGGCTCCAGCTCCAATCCACGCGAAAAGCACTGTGCAGCCTCAATTTCGCCAGGCACTCGAAGCCTAGTCGTGGCACTTGGGCTACTCCGGATATCTCCGGATAGTCTTTCGTCTCCACATCGCCGCCTTCTGCTGCTCCCCAACACGAGCATATTCCTCCCCGAGAAAATGCATCACCTCGAAACGCAGCACGGAATGTTCAAAATTCATCGGAATCTATGTCCCGGACTTCCGGATGCGGATGAGAATGCGCAGCGGACTCCGCAAGCGAGATCGCCCGTTCGTGATCCTGGGGCCCGGCCGCACGGCTGTGGTACAGTTCACTAAAGCTGTGAGGTGGCATGCAAGCAAGTGGGACGAGCTCGCGCCTCAAGCTCTCGGCAGGCCTTTGCTCCGTATGACCGAGCCTTAAAAGAAGGTAGCGCCCATCCCGTTTTTCAGGCTTGCTCTCCGATGGCACAGTTGGCCTCGACAGCTCTGTGGTCATTGTCGGGAACCCGGTCAAACTCGATTACTGCTTGTCGATACCTGTCATAGCAGCTTAGGACTGACAGCACCCTGCAAACTGGCCAGGATGCAGAGCAACAACATCTACACGAGCGCACTGCTTCAGGAAGAAGTAGTCCTCGCTTTCTGACAACTCTCTGACAGAGCTGCTCTACTGTACATGGCTGCGCAAATTGATTCGCCTTGCCCAGCGCGAAATGAACATCTGTGCGTCCTGGCGCTAGGGTCTGACAAGGTAGCGTGTGAGCCTGTAAGGACAAGGCAAGGCTTTCCAACAGCCTTGCCTGGACACAGGGATTCTAGGATGTGCTTGTAGATCTGCGCTGCCTTCCCGTACCTGAAGCATGCCGCGGTTTGCCTGTCAGAGCTCAAGGACTTGCCTCCAGGGCTCACTGCTTGGTTGCCTCATAGCACTGGGCCAGAGAAATGTGCCCGTCTGGGCTGTTTGGCTGAGTCCTCTTGCTACAGACCACCACCTCTATTGCAGACGGTTGCTGTTAGCTTCGTCAATGCAGTCCGTACAAGCGTCTGAAGCTGCTGGATAGCACCTGACGAAGGCAGGCCCTTGTGTGCCTGTGTGCTATTGCAGCATTGCACACATCCGCCTTCAAAATCCTGAGAAGTCTTCAGGATGTCACCCAGAAGCCACAATGCCTGCGAGGTCACAGTCATCTCAGCAAGAACACGCAGCAAGTAAGCGTCCCTTATAGCCTTGCTGTGCGTGGGCTCAAGCTCCAAGACCTGCATGAAGAGCTCCCGTGCGTGTGGATATCTCCTGGCAATGCATGCTAGTGCGGGAGAGGCGGCCAGAAGAATGTGGAACTGGCGTAAATGCGCTACTGTTTCCAATTTCGTCCGTTTGTCAAGGTGGTGAATGCTAGGCAAGACTGGCCAGTTGCACTGCCGCTTTCGCTCCACCCACGCCAAGGAGAACAGAGTTTCGACCTCGTTGGCGGTGACTTGTGGAGTCAGCACGACATTGCTCCAGATCAAGCGGGTGCGGGGCATCTTTCGGATCCTGTCTGTGAGCTTTCTCGTACCTCGTCAAGTATGTTCAATCTCTTTGCTCACGACATACCTCCACGACTCTGTGCTTATATGCCCTTGCGTGCCACTCATAGGCGCCGTTGTAATCCTGGCGCTTGGCATACACAAGTCCAATGTTATTCAGGATCTGCACCTCAGCTGAGCGGTTGGTGCATGGCAACACGAAGCCGCACATGCAAGACAAGTGCTGCACGCTTGCGGGCTCGTAGGCCAAAGCTTGCTTGAATCGTCGAATTGCCTGCCGCCGCGACAGCGCTTGATGCAGTGAAATCTTGGTATCCCATCTTTGCGGCAAGCCTCGTCGTAGTGACCACTGCTCAGCAGTTTCACCCCGTGAGCATTTTCCTTCGAAGCTGCTGATAGACAACAGTTACTTCAGATATTGGCAAGCAATCTGTACATCAGCACTCCTTGCTGTAGAGGCCCCTGACCCCTGCTTTTGATGCGTGTGCGTTCTCTTCTCGCTCCAAACATTGCTGGCACAACACTGTCGGCATTGAATCTCTTCACGATGTAGACTGCGTCGGACTTCTTTTCAAGATGGTCGGTACGCTGCATGCTCGACATGCAGACTGCGGGAATTCGGTGGTCCTAAGACTTCGAACTTGGAACAGTCTCCAATGATGCAACCCTCCATGCGATCGCGTCTGTGGAAAGACGTCTCTCACATCGCAGCTACAGCAACGCAATCAGTCAGCAATGGAGGTCGCATGGAGGGATTGCATCGGCAGTTGCAAACCAAAGCACCTCTGGACCAACAGGAAACCGATTGGCTACCAATGAGTCAGCTGGGGAGAGCTTGATAGAAAAGTGTCGACTAGAATTGGGTCCCTCTAAGCTGGATGGCGCTCCCTCCAACACAACGCACATGCGACGAACGAATCTTGTGAGCAGTTCCAACGACACGTGCAACTCAGTTTGGAATCTCAAGCACACGACTATCATGAGAGGTTATCAAAACCTCTTTTCAATCCGTTGACGCCATCAAACCCTTGCGCGTTTATGGTGCGCGCAGCTTCCGCGGAGCCAACTGTCCCTTACGCGCGGGCCCTTGAGTCAGCTCTTAAGCTTTAAGCCTTCCGCGCGCCCTTCCGCGTTTCTGTTATCTGATAACAATCATGGTTTGTCCTTGCTCCGACAAAAGTGACTACGCTAGTTTCACTACAGAAAGGATCACGGCGGTCGAAGGTATATAAAATGATCAGTGTGTGCACGGCATGCATGTGGCCAGCGAGGAATCTGGAATGATAACGCACAAACAGTGAGCTCCTGCGCTGCCTCGCTGTCATCTCTGTTGACGCCTTGGAAACTGCGGTGTGGTGTGTCAATGGCAGCGGAACCGATTGACGTGCGCCTCTGCTGTTGCTGCTGCTGCTGCCTCCAGGCTTTATAGAACATGACCTTTGACTTACGCTCTGCCTCCGTCGAGTGGCGTCTGGAACAAGAACACCTTCATCCGCTCCCTACCACCCCGTCTTGCATGAAGCATCACACCCGCCGGAATCCACCACGTGCCGCCTCTGCTGCGCCTTTAACAACTTGCGAATAACTTGCATATAGCTTGCATATTGCATATAGCTTGCATATAACTTGTGTATACTTGCGTCTTGCCTTGCAGCCTTGCAGCTGCTTTCTGCA
Source organism: Symbiodinium sp. CCMP2456 (assembly GCA_905221635.1). Taxonomy (NCBI): domain Eukaryota; class Dinophyceae; order Suessiales; family Symbiodiniaceae; genus Symbiodinium; species Symbiodinium sp. CCMP2456. The sequence goes on along the minus strand of CAJNDV010006391.1, from coordinate 43,047 downwards.
TCCGGCTTCTTCCGGGTTGCCGAGGCGGGAGCGCCGAAAAGCGTTTACTGTCACCCTGCGCCTCCAACGGCTTCAACAGAAGCAAGGCGTGGCGCTCTGCCCTTGACGGCCAGGATGCACAGCTGCAATTGTCAACTGCCAAGCAAACTGCTGCACCTGCAGATACCCCTTGGCATCGGATCTGGCAGCTCCTCGTACAACGAAGGCACTCATGTTCCAGCTCATTTGCTCAGGTCAGGTGCATGTGTTGTGGCACAAGCGGTGACCTCTGGCTGCCGGTGGTCTGGGTCTTGCAATGTCTTTGCAGGTGTCGCATGTTGCTGTCCAAGCGAACTGTTATAAAACAAAAACGTAGTTCTCACGCCACGAGGACCCTGTAGACAACTAAGCATCGACAGTGCATCGATCGACAGCTCTCAGCATATCGAATGGGAACAGAAGTTGACCACTTGCTGCACTTCTCCTGCGGCATCTCCAACCGGCGAGTTCTCAACCTATCAAAAAGTCTCTGATCTGAACTTATCGCACCCAGAAGCGACAAGACCAGCCCCTGACAACACGCCTCTGCCAACGTGGACACATCACTTACCCCTTGCCTGGGCAGGAGTGCGCAATAATGTGCAGTACAAGCGGTCTGTCTGATATCATCTGCAAGAAACACATCTGAGGCCCCTTACCCCATGTGCTGTTCACAGCTCCATGCAGGACAGTGTCACTCTTGCCATCAGTTTTGTATCATGACATTCCGTAGCAGTTTCTTGCAAGCTTTCTGAGTTTGTGTCTGACTGCGCACACCATGGTCTTATAGGTACAGGATGGCTGCTCCGGGCTGCGTTTGGGTGTTTTAAAACTGCACGTGCCAAAAAAGGCAGCGGGTGGAGCATGCACCAGGCAAGAACCCGGTCAGAAGCGGGCTACCAGGCCATGTTTGTCTTTCATAGGTTCCAAAGGACCGCATTGGAAGCTGTTCCAGGAGGTACACTCATGTAATGGATCGGGGTCAACATGGTCAACATCATCGCAGTGCATCAGGATGAGCTGGCAAAGGCACGTGTTTTTCAATTGTCTTCGGGATTTGTGAGGGGATTGAAGGTACCATGTCATGGACCGAGATCTGCAAAGAGTATCAACGATCGAACCTGCGAATTGTTTTCCGTGTGATCTTTGCGGCTTTACAGACCAGCTCAGTTTTCAGCAGCTTCGCCAGTCATGCCGGAGAACGCGTCGCGAGGGTCCCCAAGTTGCACGCAAAGGCCGTCAACGATTGCAGCCTGAACAAGCAGCGTGACAACTGACAACCAGAACAGAGAGGTGACAATTAGAGCCAAGGCGCCTCAAATGAGCGCAAAGTGTGCTGTTCGCACTCGGGCAGAATAAGCAGGCGGCAAAGTTCTTGCCCGAGTCTGCGACACGAAAGCTCTTCAAATAGAAGAATGGTGCGCATCCAAAGCTCGCCTTTGCAGGCCTGGACGCGAGTTTGACACTAAGTCACTACGTCATTAAAGAGCAGCTGTGCTGACCGACTCACTGCTTATCAACATGGGCATGATTAGATAAGCCTTGGGTCCCAGGCGAATGTCGGTTTGAATCACGAAACCCCATGTCGAGGCATTTTTCGGCGAGCTGGCAGACGGAAAACCAGGCAAGCCCTGCTGCTTGGCTGTTTTTACCCTTGGTTCTAACAGTACTGTGACGATACGTTCGGATGGTCACAAGTTGTCGATTTCGGAAGAACCTTCGGCTCGTAAAAGTGTTTCGCCTGCATCATCAAGCACCCGAGACATCGGAGTCCCGAACTCCTACACTGGAAGGGGGATGCGCCGTCCAAGAGCAGGACCACAGCCCACCGCGTGTGCACAGGAGTGTCGCGAAAGCACGAATTCAAGCACACGGGTGTTTAGAGCAAGATTCTGGCACTGCAACAGCACTGCGGCGAAGAGCTCAACTTGGGAACGAGTTGGATCAGCACTGGCTTTGACTGACTGCGAAATCCAGCCAGGACTTCACGAATGCTTTTGAAATGCACATGTGTTGCACTGACACCAGCCAGGAGGGCGCTCAGCCTCTGCTATGTCCTACGTTGGCATTATCCTAGGCACACCTGGAACATCGACGCAGCTAACCAGGGCCGCACTGAACGGCACCGCACCCCTGTCGCATGATTCAAGGCACTGTAGCTGGAGCCTTCATGGAGCACAATGAGACCTAGCCCATGCGTGACCTTGAATTGTTTCGGGGCCTGCACCTTGAGAAACATCTGCAGAGACCACATGATTCTCTCTGTCAGACCAGGCCTGCATGGCCACGCTGAAACTGATTTCATCTGCGACAACTCTTCTTGAGGGCATACTATGCAGCAACGCAAGCGAGTCACACCAGCATTCGGACTGGGTACAGGCGCTGATGGCCGAGTTGCAGCCTTGGCATCATGGCGATTCTAAGCCCGTTCATGCTGACTTTCTTGTCTAATGCCTACCTCTGCTTCTGAAAGTCTAGAGCTCATGTTTTCTTTCTGCGGCTTCGCCACTCGCTGTGTCGAGCTTCAACGGTTGCGCTTTGTCAAGAAGATGCAGAGCCGGCTCCCAGGGTGAATGTAGGCTTTGCGTCTGTGGGGTGCAGGCACTGATCAATGCCCCAAAGCTGGCTCTGTCTTGCGATATCCCGGCTGCTTGCGTGGAAGTGGACAGCTCCAGAGCGCATGCCCAGCTCGAAGCTTTGCTGCAGACAGCCAGAAGCGAGTTCTGGGTAATCATGTCCATGCGCACTTGGCAGGAGATTGCGTGCAGCATGGTGTACGCTCTCTGCCAAGACTCGGATGCACGGCTGAAAATGCAGCAGCTCATGGCATCATGCGCCAGAGCTTCGCGCGACATGCAGGAAGCCAAGGCGAAGGACTTTTGCCACAAAAGTGCAGACTGCGTTGCAAGCATGCAGGCTGCGTACGTGATCACATCTCTCTGCACAGATCTACACGGCAGCTGGTGGACCAGTTCGAAGGCCTGCAGCCATCTCACCTCAGTAGCCAGCGTATCCATGAAGGAGTTCCAGATCAGCGAATTGGGAGAAGCTCCTCGAAGTTGCATCGTAGACAAGAAGTTCAAGCCCTCCTGCCACGTCCCGACTGCCAGTGGGATTGCCGAGCCATGGCTGACTATGTCCGGCTCCAAGGCATGTGCACCGAAGGAGTCAAAGTAGGACAGGGATGCTTGCCACAGAGGAACGGCATTGATGACAGTGTTGGCGGATATCTGATCCCAGGGAAGTCGCATGGAACCCATTCTCGTCAGCAAGGACACGGCGTCCCTCCATCGGCAAAGGCCCGATAGAACATCAAGGTACGAGTTGGCCGTTCGTACGGACTCGGTGACATGTAGGCCCTTTGTGCCCTGAAGGGCCCGAGCCCAAAAGCGTGCGCCTCTTTTGCAAACACTGAGAACCTCTGATAAACTTACTGCATCCGGCTGTATCTCCAAGCTAGTAGAAATGCGAAGAAACCAAAACGACAGCTGCCAACGGCTGCTGGCGGTGCAAGGAGCCAGGAATGATTTGGTGTAGCTTCTGATGTCTGCTCGCATATCTCTCATACGGCCGAGATACTCCAGAGAACACCGCCAACGGCCACCTTCCACGAACGCTCTGGTCGACACCGCGGCTGTCATCACGTCTGGAACAATAAAAGAACGGTGCGTGGCTCCAATGAGTCGCACTGCCTTCTGCCAACTGCTTACATCCAGAAAGGATCCCAAAGCGGCATTCAAATGCCACACGTTGGTCTCTACATGGTTTTTGTGCATGCCACGAAGGATGCCATCAACCACCCCGCTGCTCCGTGCATCCTGCAGCAGTCTTGTCACATGACTAGGCTTACTTTGCCACTCGTGGCACAGGCTCTGCAAGGCTTGTTGAACATCCGAGCTTGAAGGATTCGGCCCCAGCCGCAGAATTATATCAAAGTCTTTGTGTCTCTGTTGTGACTGTCTTGGCCGCTTGCCCCGTGTCTGAAATCTGGGATCCAACCTTGCTTCAAGGGCAGCTTGAGGTTTTTGGTGCATCTGCCCGCTAGGCAGAAGGTCATCAGCCTGGTTTCGTGCAGCGACTGGCAGAAGCGCTCAAAGTTCGAGGTGTGAGCGGCTTTCATCCCAAGGTGGTGACGTACTGGTACACCACTCACATCACCTCCACAGCGGCAGCAGCAGCACCGAACGAGTGGAGACTGAGCCAGAGCTGATCTGCGCAAGGCCTGCGAAGCTGCCACGTCAACCCCTGCAAGCTCCACTGGCATTAACAAAGTCCCTCGACAAGTCGTAACTCGGCAAAAACTTCGCGACCCTCGTGAACCGGTCCTATTCTTGGTCTGCTGGCAACGGATACGAGGTCTTCCCTAGACACCTCTTCTCTAGATTGTCTTAACCACAACTTAAGAAATGTCACGCCTTACTCTCGCAGAAGGCCGAGTTGATTCGGTGACGGTGTGTATGTATGTAGGCATGCATACATGCATGTATGTATGTCTGCCTCCATGTAAGCATGCGTATGTGGACCTGTAGATACAACTATATAGATATACGTGTATGCATGCATGTATTTATGTATGTATGTATGTATGTATGCATGTATGTATGTATGTGTGTGTATGCATGTATGTGTGTATGTATGTATGTATGTACGTACGTACGTACGTATGTATGTATGTATGTATGTATGTATGTATGTATGTATGTATGTGTGCATGTGTATATGTACATGTATATGTATGGGCATACACATATGTACATGATGTATGTGTGTGTGTGTGTGTACGTGTGTGTGTGTGTGTGTATATGGGTATATGCACATGTCTATGATGTATATGTACATGCATACGGATATGCATATGCACATGTATATTTTATCATGTGTACTTGTGTGTATATATATATATACAATATATATATATACATATATATATATACATATATATATATATATATACATACATACATACGTACGTACATACATGCATACATACATACTGGGTGTACTTATTCATCTCTTCTTCATATATTCATTCTTTATTTAATGCATGCCTGGCAGGTTGTCGGTACTGATCCAAACACAACCTTGGCCGTCAACGAACACAGCTGAAGTTTAAAGCCACGGATCTAAACTTGACCTGATATGACAACTGTCGTCTAAAGACCAGAACGACGAGAACAGACAGCATCGGAAGAACGTCCAAAGCAAGCGCTGACTCATGCCGCTGACGTTTTGGGACCTCTTCAGACTCTTGACTGTGGTTACTCGCGAATCGCGAATAGGTTTGAAGGTCGGCAGGGCGCCAATTGCGCCTGCCAGACTCAGAGACATAAGCAACGAGAAGTGCAGCATTCACTGCCTTCCGAAGGAGTATGCATTCACTTTGATCACGGCACGCGTCTGTATCACTTTCCAGTTAACATGCTTGTTCCGCACCTGGCCATGCTTGTAGCCAGGCGCTGTCAGAAGTTCTCCGCGAGGATTCAAAAGGCCATGAGCAACGGACCATGCTTCAATCTGTACCCAGCTTCATGATGAATATGCTGGCACGAGATGCAGAAAAAATAATTAAGTGGCTCCTCGTAGTTGATCGGGCCGGATTTGAAACCCGGTCAAGGATGCCATGTGTCACTGTAAAGGGCAGACTCACAGAGGACACAATCCAGTAAGTGGGGGTGAAGCCTTCAACCTGCGTCTGAGTCATTCCGTCCATTTACATTATCCTTGATGTGAGTCTAGCTGCGACACGAAAATCGACATAGTACTGTACACAGCTGCAGGCACTTACACTGCAACACGGGAAGATGCAAAGGGGTACTCGAGCTTTGCAAATTCCTGTTGCCGTGGGAGTGTCTGCAGAGACGGTGGTGGCACGTCTCCTGCGATCAAGTCTTTGGATGCAGGCGCTGCAGGCTCAGGAGTCCCGAAAGCCGTCGCCAGCCTGTCTGCGAAAGAGTCACACATGCGACGAACACACGCATCTGGACAGTAAGCTTCAGACATAGTAGGCCCTGCGGCCCAGATACTCTTCAATTCGAAGTAGCTGGTTGTACCTGACACGGCAAGGTTCAACTGGCACTTTCCAGCTCGGCTTGGCATCGGCACTTTGCGACTCTTTCGGAACGGCAGGGGGCGCCGGTCCTGGATGAGTGCGAAGAGACGATCTGAGGCTGCCAAAATCCGCTCAGGCCGCTGCTTGATCTGGCCAGTGCTGAGGCCGACTGCCAGGTCCGCCTCAGCATCTTCAAGGCCATGCCAGAACAAATCAAGCCGACTGCCAGGGTCTCGGCAATGAATGTGTCCTCTGTCTCACCACTGCGGTGAGAAACCTTCCAAGCTTAGCATCGAATACGGCAATAGCGCCTTAACTTAACGAGTCTACTATCATGAGAGCTTGGCCATGACACCCCAGCCGTCTGCGTGGCTGTCAAGATAGGCTGTTACAGCCTGCAAGGCTGTGAGTTGCTGTGTGCGATGTGCACCTCATGCTGGGCCTCGCTGATGCTTCCAATCTGGTTGACCTTAAGAAGCAGGGCGTTGGCAGCCTGCAACAAGATTCGCAGTTGAACTGACACAAGCCACTCAAACTGTCCGCCTTGTGCTCCTTGGCATACTCAATCCTTTTCGGATTCGTAACAAGCCTCGCCAATCCCACACTGCATAAGGCTGACCCAGCCGCTTAGAATACACGACGGACGTCGCCATCTTAGAAGCTCGCAGGTCATCGCCAACTATCTGGACATCCTTGCCGACATCCTGTTTGAGCCACATGTACAACATCTCAGATTCAGACGCCATCTACATCTGGATGGCTTGCTCTCCAGAGGCTTGCAAAGCAGTGCCTGCACCATCTGGCCATACGCCTCCCAGTCATCCTGTGACTTAGACTGCAAGGCATTGGCAATCCTACACAGAGACTTCTGCCTGGTCAAAGGGATCCTCTATCGACACGATCGGATATCTGACAGACAGCCACAGCCAAGGCTACCACGGGGTAGCCATTGCAGTGAGCAAGATGATGCCCGGCGCCACCATGCCTGGAGATGATGTCCTTGTAGAAGTCCATGAGTTGATCTTTGTTCTTGACCAAGGAAGGATCTGGATTGTCAACCTGGCTGAATCCATCTGAAACGCTCGCCCACTCGCCTTCAAGATGGCCTTGAAGCCAAGGTTGTAGGTCTTGTCCTGCTCTTCTGTTATGAGGAAAACTCCACAACGGAGATAGTGAGGGAGACAGAGATGTTTCCCGACGCATGTGTATCTCAGCGCTTGCGTGTCAGGAAAGAGAAAGAGAGAGAGAGAGAGAGAAAGAAAATGAGTGAGAAAGAGAAGAGAGGGAAAGAGGGAACACGCTCCAACGCTCACGACAAGTCGGCAAGTCCTCATGACTGTAGAACTCCGATGCAGCAATGTCCATCGCAAGCTTCACCTCTGAACATGTCAGCCAGCTCCAACATGGACAGACATCGAGCTTCAGGTGCATCTTCTGCGGCCTTGCCAGTGTGGCCAGCTTCCTTGATCGCATCCACCAATGCCTGCAATCCCTCGTCGTTCTCCTTGGTTACTTGCAAGAGCACACGGAGCCGCTTTAATTTGGAAGCGGACGTTGGGTCCTGGATGTTCGGTGCAAAGCCACCTGGCAGTTGCATACAAGGGGCGCCGGCGCGCCAAAGCTCCCAACTGTGAGAAACGCGTTCACTGTGTAGCATTTTGAAAGTTTCCGTAGCTTCGTGAGGCAGCACGAGAACATACGACAACCGTACACTCCCGACAGTTCTGAATAATGCCTGACACAGCGCATTGTGCAAGTTTCCATCATTCCAGACTCGGAACCGGAATCCCTGCTGTAGAAGATTGGGCTTGCCGAACAATGAGGACGACTGTTGAAGCCATAAGCTGCCCAACCCCATGAGATCTCCTTGGACCCCCCGAGAGCTCTGCAAGCACCCAAGGTCACGGACTCAGCAAGATTGGAATCAGCAGAGTTCTTGGGAAGGTGAGCACCATAGAAGGGACAAACCGACCACGAGCATCCGGTCCACCACCACAACAACACCAACAGCAACAGCAACAGCTGCAGCAGCAGCAGAAGCAACGACAAGGACGACGACGACGACGACAACAAGGACGACGACCAGGACGACGACGACGCCGACGCCGACAACGACAGCCACAACCACAACGACGACAACAACGAGAACAACAACAAGAAGAAGAACAAGAACAATCACAACCACAGCAACAACCCCAACCGCAACCGCAACCGCAACCACAACTACCACCTTGCTTGTACGATTACCATTATCCATATCAGCATTGCTACTGTTATTACTACTGTTCTTGTTTTGTTGATGTTGCTATTCCTGCTATTTCATTTGTCCCCAAAAGAACCAAAACAAAAACTACCAGGGCACAAGAACCACAACAACCAAAACAAACCACGACCACTGTGGCGACGACGATAACCGCAACAACAACATCAGGCAGCAAGGCTCACAGCCGAAAAGTTGGGCAACTTCGGGGGCGAAAGCACTGGCAAAACATGCTCACTGAAGGGCCACCTGGATGTCACCAGAGTGGGGTTCTCAAACAAACCGAGTGGAGGCGTCGTGTTCTGCGCCTATATCAGAAAAGGGCCCCCGCCTCCGTTGTGATCTTCTGTCTGGGGATTACCGCGGAACCTAAAATGCACGACAGACCATTTGGGTAGGCCTAGTTCTACACATCTTGGCATGAGGGGGACAGGTCTTGTAGACATCACACAAAACCATCCGCTTGAATAGCACTGATGCATCAAACCTGCGTAAATGAAGGCTCTCAGATCCATAAAACGCGGCCAGTCCCCGAGTAGGCCCCCGTCTTACAGTGCTGGGGTGCAAGGCTTTCAAATCTCCACGAGCCCAACACAGTTTGCAGCATCGGCAACACAACTTCTGCAAGCCACCAGGGAGCTATCTTTCGTGTGATCAGCCCAAGCTGATGATTGAGGCAAATTCAGATCCACCTTCATCGCCGACTGCCGCCGCGGATTTGCCGTACTTGGCCACCACCACGTTCTTGAGTGAGTGATAGACCTGCGAAGAACGTATCTTTCTGTGCTGCAAGCAGGCCGCACGATGCATGGCGACTACACGGACCACCCGGCCCACCTCAGAGCCAATCTGCAGTGCCTCATTCAGGGAGTTCAATGAGTTAAACCAGGTCCCTTGATGATTCCACATTCAGACAGTCACTTTTGTATTCACGCAGGGAGGAATGCGATGAGGTGACGTATGGGTCTCCGAACTCGAAGACAAAAACTCTGCAGACAAACCGTTGCCGGTGCCGACATCAAGCACCGCACCTCCTTGAAGGTCTTGGCCCCCGTTGGAGAAATCATAAACTCCTTCGGGCACAAGCTAATAAGGTCATGCGAGGCACAAGAAGTGCAGTGATCTCGACTCCTGCATTGGCAGCTTGTTTCCGGCATGCCGGCCACCGTTGATTACATTCATCATCGGAACAGGCCTGCTGGACTTGCCCTCACTGAATTCATCAATGCTGGCCCAGCACGTGCATTACTCAGGTGCAGTCATCTTGTACTTCTTGTGCTTCGCACGCTGAACATCAACGTTTTCCACCTGACTCGATCTTCTTTCAGGGTTTGGGCTATATCTGGGAGTGGAGACTCGCACCTCAAAGCTAGTCTCCTTCAACTCACCAATGTATTCGAAAAGTTCCAGGCCTCGGCTGAGCAAAAGCCGAGTCTCATCTGTCACCGGGGTTGCCTTGGTGGCAAGTTGCCGAAAGCCTCTGCTCCTGCTCGGCAGATTGCCCTTGGCAAGGCATGGGCCGGCTAGGGCTGTGTTTTTGAGCTTTTCACCCGGCGAACAAATTCTGGGTTTCTGGCATTGAGACAGCAAGGATCCTGAGTCTCTGGTTGAAAAGGGCAAGGATTCCTACAAGTGCTGGTGCATGTTGAATTTTACGTGTGTTTTGTTGATTTTGCTGTTCTCTGAATGTGGTTTTGTGTTTTGGTACTCGGTGGAGGTATTGCTACAGTATCTCCATGGATTTGCATTGGGTTTGTTATGACCAGTTAAGACCGTCTTAAGACCCCTAAATTTGCTGTTGTGTGTTGGGGTTCACATTTCTTGTGTTGCTAATTAGTTATGTTGTTGTTGCTTTCTGAATGTATTCCGCAAAACGTGCCCTTCCTTGATTTACATTGCTTCTGGTCGAAAACACGCAACGATCCCTACACTTGACTTTGTATATTGATTGTTGAGTTGACTGAAGCAAGTGAGCGAGCGAGAGCAGGAGGAGAATGGGCGAGAGGCAGGCACAGAGAGACAGAGAGACAAACAGAGACAGACAGAGAAACGGTTAGGGTCAGAGTGAGAGTGAGAGAGAGAGAGAGAGTGAGAGTAAAACAGTGAGAGAGTCAAAGAGTGAGAGAGTGAGAGCGTGAGAGAGAGTGAGGGTGAGAGTGAGAGAGTGAGAGAGTGAGAGAGTGAGAGAGTGAGAGAGTGAGAGAGTGAGAGAGTGAGAGAGTGAGAGAGTGAGAGAGAGAGAGAGTGAGAGAGAGAGAGAGAGAGAGAGAGAG
>CAJNDV010006391.1:0-23444 GCA_905221635.1 Symbiodinium sp. CCMP2456 | reverse complement strand
CATACAGGCAGGCAGGCAGACAGACAGAAAGTTAAAAACACACAACACTACATATACAAGACATATACACATATACATACGTACAACTGCACACATACACACAAATACATATAAACTTTCATACATACATGATCATGGCCGTATGTATGTATGTATGCATGCACACATACACACATGTACATAGATGCCGGCACATATACACATACATGTCCCCATATGCGTATATTATATACATGTGTGTGTGTGCATGCATGTGCAGATTTGCCATCGGTGCGTATACATATATATATATATGGATAGATAGATAGATAGATAGATAGATAGATAGACATAGACATAGACAGATATACACATACATACATCAGGCAAGTTTTCCTATCTATATGTATAACTATATATATATATATATACATACATACTCACATACATACATACATACATAACATAACATAACATAACATAACATAACATAACATAACATAACATAACATAACATAACATAACATGACATGACATGACATGACATGACATGACATGACATAACATAACATAACATAACATAACATAACATAACATAACATAACATAACATAACATAACATAACATAACATAACATAACATAACATAACATAACATATATGCACATGTAGGTGTGTATATACATACACAGACACATATGCATACATACGTATAGATAACACGGACAAACTTGGACTTCTGGACATAACCCGATGGCTATGAATGCAACCCTACACAAGCAAATGTATCCCAATGTACACAGGCAGGGGCTGTCCTTCCCTCTGTCCTTCCTTTCTTCGCTCCTTCTGTCCCTCAAGCATGCGTTCCTATTTATGGTGCCTTATAGCCTTCGTTCCTTGTGTTTCTTTGTTGTTGATAAAGGTACAGCCCCCTGCTCGGCCTCTGCCATGATGTGAAGAAGGCGCTTGAGTGCATCTGCAGAGAGGCATGGCGCATGCCCTCTCAGGACGATCGGATGCTGTTGGGCATGGTCTAGTCACTAAGGCAGGCAAACGGTCGAGGTGTGAGGAGCTACGTAGGATTTGGAGCGTCGAAATGCCACTTGTCTGTGAAGCTTGATATTAATGCTCATCGCTGGCAAACCATGAAGGCATCAGCATGCTGCACAATGCTGCACATCGAGGTTAATTTGACCTGAGTCTGTCAGCTCCCCGCGCTTGACACGATGCGGCGAAGCGGGCTGCCATAGTGCTCCTCGGTGCTTTCATCGGCAAGGCAACTCTGCAACTGAAATTTCCTGCTTCAGCCTCCCACGTGCTGTGGCCCTTCCCTATGGCCTGGGTCGCCAAAACCAAGCACAATGGCTTGCCGACTCAAACTGTCGGCCTCCGTCTCCATGCCATCTTCAAAGGTGGCTTCATGGACGACCTGAGCAAGCTAGAATGAACGAGCCTACACACACCTTGCAAGTTGGGAGTGCCGCGACTTTCCGGGAAGTTCCACAGAGATTCGGGCACAGGCAGCTCCACGACAAGGCTCAATAGCAGCTGAAGCATCAGAAGTGTCCTGCAAAGCTGCAGCATTCTCCGTTGGTTTGGAAGCCGTTGGCGTGTCCTGCAAGATTGCCAAAGTTCGACCCGGAATTGTCGGGCCTTAGCTTCAAGCGTCTTGGAACAGCCGTGGGAATGCAGCAGATCAACAAGCGAGCCAGGCTTGGTGCCCAGAACCTGTGCGGGGGAGACCATCCTTTGCTTTCGCCGCACTGTTCGCTTCAAAACATCTTCCTCTTCTCGCTGGGAAGCAAGCGAACCGTCGTCCAGCTCCACCGCTTGCCCACGTTTGAGCTGTCCCAGCCTTAACAGGAAAAAACCGGGGAGCGACTCTCTGCTACATGTAACGCCTCTTTTAGACCGGACCGAACTTGGACACGAGCATTCTGCTTTTTGCAGGAATTCCGAGCTCCAAAGCCTCGCAAGAAGGCAATGCATCATACGTGGAAGTACAAGAACACGGTCCGGGCAACCTTGGCAGCATTCAGCTTGCCGGGGCGGTCCGGCTCTGTCAGCACATATCCCCAATCCTGGCAAAGTTCGGGAGGTCACACAGTGCGCATACAAAGAGTCCCTTGAGACATGTCAGTGAGACAGGCAATCCGTGAACAAGCGGCACTGCTTGTATGCGAAGACCCGCTAAGACCTGGGCTCAGAGTTATCGTGGCACTCGCCTGCACTCGCCATTCTCTGTCAGCTCGGCCCCGAGTTGAACAGCCGCAGCGTGCCGACAGCGATCTGGATGGAAACCCAGCCCTCGAGGACCTTTCGGCTTGACTTTCATGAAATCCTGCCCAGATACTCAGCCCGCCTGATCCAAAGGATCCCACCAGACTTTCACCTGAAATCTCGACTTGGCCGTGGCATGCCGCGGCCATGAGAGCAACTTGGGGTCAGGCCACCTGGCGTTCCAGTATTTGGTATCTCCAAGTAGTTGATCTGGAAAGACTCCTACGGCACGAAACGACAAGATTCTGCCTCAAGCACGTGTGACTTTCTGCCCAGAGCTCTCCTCTGAGTACCAACCTCCAGAAGATAGGAGAACTGTCTCCACCATGGTACGAAGCCTTCACCAGGATTCACTCTGGTCACACATGCCAAATGCTATATTTCAAGGATGGTGCCCCTGAGGGCCCACTATCAGTAGCGGGTCCTGCCCACTACAAGCTTGGAAGCGGATGCTCAGGCAACAAATAAACTGGTCCTTGCGACCCTCGAGAGCAGCCGTGTGCAACCTGGAATCATGCTGAAAGCCACACAGCACGAAACTCACACAGTGCTTTGCACTAAGACTATCACAGACCAAACAGTCCATAGCAGTGATCTCCGTGAAGATGGGTGAGCAAAATGACCTTTCTCGTGTTTGCTTCATCAACCATCAGCATTGCAGCAAAGAGCCGGCTGGATGTGATGACTCACCTTGAGCATGAGAGATCTCGTTGCAAGCCTTTTCGGACCCGCCGCTCTGTACAGGGCTTGGGCCCAGGTCTGGCCCACACAGGGCACGACCGTCTAGTTTTGCAGGTCCGTGAGAGATACTCCATTCGCTTTGAGCTCGCCCAAGGACCTGACTCTGTCTATGAGCCGTGCTGAAGACGACTTGACATGGGCATGCGATCTGCCTGTGGAAGTAAGTCTCATCTGGATAACCGTGCTTGGTCTCTCCTCCCGAAGAGCTGGTCTTGATGTGGATGTTGAACCTGAGGTCTCAGCTTCGAAACTCTGGAGCTTCTTCTGTTCCAAGCATGAGGATGGCACGTCGGACGGTACGAGCTGAACGTCATGGACTCGCCCATACCGAACATGACACGCCGTCGGAAAGCTACCTCTGTCAAAAGGACATCCACAATGGAAGTCAGGATCACCAATTGCCTTGAAGAGCTCCAGTAAGATGATTCCCTGCGCATTGCATGGAAGATATCCTTTGGGCTTTCTGCCTGCAGGCACGAAAATTCTGCGTTAAGCTGGGCCGCCGAGCGAGGAGCCTGCGTAGCTTTTCCCTTCATCGTCGATGCCCTCCGGGAAGATAAACCTGGATGCAGAAAGTGCGACAAAAGTTCGCAACGGCTCAGCAAGATGATGATGCATTGCCAAGATGAGCGCTGTATGACGATGGTCTTGGCAGCATCTGGGTGCCCAGGGAGTGTGAAGTTCTCACAATGCCAGCTGAAAGTTCCGAGACGAGGCTGCTTCCCCACCTCAGTATCATTCTAATCCTTGTAGCAATAGCAGCAGAGCAGAACCGACATCAGCTTTCCACAGGCAGACCCTTGGTGTTAGTCTTGGGTATTGATAGGTTTAGACTCTGCCTCGACAGGCTCATACTGAGTGAAGCCCTCCAGGTCATGAAAACTGGCTGCAGCCACAAGCTCCCTGCTACGTGCACGGGTCCTTTTGTTCGCTTGTTTGCTGCTCATTTCCAAGTCTTGCCTCTGCTTTGGCGACAGTTCACGCTCTGCGGCGACCCATCCTTGTCTTCTTAGCGGACACTGCATTCCTGTTCTTACTTGTCTATGTGTCTGTGACAAGGTACAATCATAACGCCCGTGTCACCAGCGCATCCGTTGGTAAGAGCGGCCATGCCTAGACCATGATGACGTATGTGACACCACTGCATCCGTTGATCAGAGCATCTATGCTCATAATTGCTCAAACCCTGTCAATGTCCGTGCCACAGTGCATCCGTATGTTTTGTGCCTCCTGTGCATCCGTTGGCAAGAATCTCCATGCTCAACCATCGATGTCCATCCCATGAAAGTTCAGCATGCAGAAAACAAGATCCACGCTTGGCTCGCTGTAATTGAACCAAGTCACTACTTTGCCAAACTCTTGCTGACAGCTTGGGCATCTGGTTTTCTGCTGAAACCATGTGCGCAAGCAGGTCATATGATAAGTGTGGCCGCAGCGAAGTCGGAAAGCTCCTGCACATCAGCCAGCAGCTAGGAGATCGAAAAGGTTTGAATAAAGTTGGAAGGCAACGCTTCTCATATGTCCTTGCACCGGTGGCGCATCACGTGCCCAAGAGAAGGATGCATTCGTTTCAGCATGCATGTCCTTGATACAGCACCATGCTGCCTCAAAGAGACCACAAATAGTCTCTGTGCAGCTAAGCCTCAACATCACCATCCTCGTCCAGCTGCACCTGCACAGGACGACACACGGATCACTGTTGCAAATTGGCGAATCGGCATCGGGAATTCCACCGACCTCAGGCTGCATAGGCTCTGGCTCCATCGCGTCCATGCAGATGGGGCACTGCCGTTCATCACCAACCAACTGCACGATCTCCTGTTTGCTCATAATGCATCGTAATTCCTTCCCACTTCCCTCTCCCGCTAGTAAGACAAAGCAAGCACGAGGCGTGCTTTCTCTACCAAAACTCACCACCAAAAGGCCCAAACAAACAAAGCAAAATGATAAGGAAAGCGTGCGCTCCTTACCTTTGACTTTTCCCTTTGGTTTATTTACGAAATTGAGCTTTCACACATTGAGAACAGAGCATTAGGAACAACAGAGTCTGGACATCAGGAAAACCGCGCAGGAGTTTAAAAAGCCCAGATCTAACTCTTAAGTTCTTAAAACATAATGAAGGGAATCGAAAGCATGGTTTTATTGTATCAGTAATTAGAATGAAGCACGTCACAACCTTTTCCCTCTTACTTAAGTCTATGTGAGAAGACTCCCACCCAATACTACGAAGCAGTTTCCTTGACGGTAAGGATATTCAAGATTTGGGGGGTTGATACTTTCAATCTTCCCATTGCATGTGGCTTCAGCTCCTGCAGTCCGAAGAGAACCCTAAACTCTGAGAGAAAATGGAACTCAACCAGTATGTTCCAGTGCACACTCGCTCTTGCGATCATAAGGTTTGGGGCAATCCCTAAACCAAACTCTGTGAGAGAGGGAGAGAGAGACAGAGACAGAGGGAGAGAGAGAGAGAGACAGAGGAGAGAGAGAAAGAGAGAGAGAGAGGGAGATTCGATACAGGTTAAGTAGTTAATAAGGCCCTCGACTCCTAGGTGATCCCCAGTGTCTCCCTCATTGTCCCGAACTGTACCGTAGTCTTGCCCCTGTTAAACTTTTCTTTGGGTGCATTCCGGGCCAAATGCTCCCCGAAAATTACGCATGATCGAGGGAAGGGATTACTTCAACTGCACCTGCTGTCCTTGGTTTTCGACTCCCTGGCCTGGCCTGGTCTGTTAAGGCCTTGCCCGTCAACATCATGTCCAGCGCCTCGGCCTGAAAGTAAGGCAGAGCCGGAGAGAGAGTCGAAGGTCGCATTGCCTTCTGCATTGCTTTCTCATTGGCACCTCGTCCAAGTCCTCTGGCAGCCTCAAAGTTCCCGAGGAAGGCTCCGGTAGTTTCACCTCCTGAGGGTGCAAGGAGAAGGTGCACGTGACCTGCACAAGACCCCAGAAGAATTGCCACATATTGCCAGCCTTGCTCGCCAAGATTCAAGCCGAGTTCTTCTGCCTCGTTTGCCCAGAGTGGCTCTGCCTTGCTCCAAGCCCTGACGTGGGACCCACCACGTTCTATCTCTCGAGGGCGCAGCGTACGCATTTCAGACTTGGCTCTTAGAACTTGAAAAACACCTACGAGTGCAAGTGTTGCGAGTGACATTCTGTCAGGGCACCTCAAAGTTCTCGACAACGCCGTCCTCCTTAAGATCCACCTGTGCTTACCAAGACGCCAGGATGACATGAGCTTCTCGTTGGCTCGGACCTTTGAAGGTCTTTCTGCTGCCATCCACTGCCTGCAGGCCCGGGCTGCACGGTTGAACTCGTCAGACATAAGCACAGCTAGCCCTTGCGATAAAAGTCTCGCAGCAACTTACTTGGTGATTGCCCTGCCTCAGAAGGAGCCTAGAGGCAGCCGCATTCAACCTTTCTCTCCTCGAACATTGTTTGGCGATCAGTGCTGCCGATGCGGTGACTTTCAGACAGGATGAATCCAGTACCTACAGAATCCTACAGAGTGGCCCCACAGCAATGGCCATGTCATGTGGATTTGCCGTTGCCGTGACACTGTTACATCTGTTAGTGCTAGTCTGGCAGGTGCCCAACTTCCAACCTGTCTGATAGCGCGAGGGTGTGAAGGCCTTACGTCGTTCACAGTTCTTCCCGCATTTCTGCGATGTTCCATGATGCTCCTGTTGCAGTGCAGGCGGCTGTCCTCCCGTCGATGGTGCAGAAGAAAGCCGCAGAAGACAGAGAGAAGGAGCAGTTGGAATTGGCCCTTGCAATGCTTCTTTCAGTCCGGTAGACCCTGGAGCTGATGCCTCTTCCCTTACTTCACAGATCGGGCCTGGCAGGAGTTGGAGGGTGGAAGCTTCGCTTCTGAAAGCCCCTACCTCGCTGCAGAAGAAACAAAAAACGACACCAGGACGCCAAGTGCTGCGCACCGGATCCGGACGCTGTGCCGGAGAAGGCCGGCAACCCATGGCCGGAAGCTGCTCCTCCTAAGATACCCAGTTTCATCACATCCAGTTTCATCACTCAGAAAAAGGTACGGGTCCTCCGTAGGGCCGCTGTGGCACGCGTGGGATAGGACCCGTCATGATCCTGCCACATGGGCGATGACGGGCCTTGCAGGAACGGCGCCTTCAAATCTCAATGCTTGCCTCACCCTTCGCACGAAGCCAGTCTTCAGATTGACCTGCGAAGAGAAGTCGCGACATGCGGTGACTGCAATTTCGCTCAGCCAGCGACCTGCGCAAGCGGCGAATCGCTCTGGAGGTCCTCGCAGGCTGCAAGCAGTGCGGTACCAGTTATGGACAGGAAAAGGGAGGAATCCTGCATCTGGTCCATTCCCGACAACAAGTATGGGGAATGCTTCGCCATGAAGTAGACCTGCAAAAGTGGCCAAGCCAAACCCGGATATGCCCGGATGCCGGATGCACATGCGTTTTCTGTCGCCTCCGAAGGGCGAGGGCTCGAGGCAAGAAATCGCTTCAGCTCGCTTTGCAGCTCCTCTCAGTTTGATG
Organism: Symbiodinium sp. CCMP2456; assembly: GCA_905221635.1. Taxonomy (NCBI): domain Eukaryota; class Dinophyceae; order Suessiales; family Symbiodiniaceae; genus Symbiodinium; species Symbiodinium sp. CCMP2456. Next base: position 15,932 of record CAJNDV010006391.1, on the reverse strand, counting down.
GCACTTCTCGGGGTCTCGGCACCTGCGAGAATCTCTCGGTGGTCCTCGGAAAAGGGCACCAACTGTGAGCCATCTCTCCCCTCCTTCCAAGGGTCGTTTCTGAACGCGTCCTGACATGTCCTGGCCCTGGCCTCGAAGCAGAAGCGGAAGTCGCTCCGCTGAAGGGCAACGGCAGCGGCAAAGGGCTGGGCTCCGGGGAGCACATACGGTGGTCGTATCCTGACTTGCGCTGCTCACGAGGCTCCGTCAGCTATCAGCTGCTGATGAGCCGATGAGCCTGACCCACCGATTGAAGCCACTGTTCTTGTTCCTCTGCGATGCTCCTCCGTGCTCCACCTGACACGAAAAAGGCCTGCAGACGTTAGGTGCGAGCTGGTCGGCCTTGTTGAAGTTGGAGATCACATAAGGGGACTGTGGCAGATCGACCTGATCCAAGCCCGGCAGCCCTCACGGAAGCAGACGCCAGTGCGGACCTGACCTGGCCTCGTCAGGGCGCGGATTCTGCAGGAGGCTCTGGTACAGAGTTTGTTGCGCTTGCGGGTTGTAGGACTCGAACGACCTCAGGGACAGACCTGTGCCGTCCTATGCCGTCTTGCAAAGGTCGGCTCGGAACATCTGAGCCACACGCGAATCATTCCAGAACTGGAATGTTATGTCCATCGCTCATGGATGTCTCTCATGGACTGCCCATGTTGCATCTGTTCGGTGAGGCTTATAATGGATGCTCGTTGCCTAAACATGTTTGATTGAGAGCAACTTGGCACTCACCCTTGCTGCACTTGTGTCTCCCTGATGCGTAGTCTGAGCATCAAATTCTCCCGAGAAGCAATGACATCTCCATGGTTTGATCGCGACGAAAACGAAAGCCTAGACAGACGCTGCGGGCTCCAACTTGCAGCTAAGTTGAGTCGCCTCGACGCGGGAGAGCTTCAGAAACTTGCTCACCTGCTGGACGGGTGCTGGGGCGCTCTCGCTCTGACACGGCTTTAAGGACAGACCTTGATGTGATGCTGCGTGCCCTCACCGCAGTCGACGATTATGGCAGCTCCTAGACCAAGGCATCTGAATAATCTCATGCAGGCTTGCAAAGGCGAGAGTCTGTCAGCTGACATTACAATATCTTGCAAGCTGTCCTGTGTTCAGCATCACTGCTAGACTGGACCTTGGCCAAAGCTGGCCACACGGAACAAAGACTACCTCCAAATCCAAGCCTTTTGCGGCTCAGCTCCATTCCACACACGGCCGAGACTGCAGCATGTTGCGCTGCCCAGGCACGGGCACTGCCGAACCAGTCCCCAAGAACATGACTCGGTCGATGAGCCTTGGCATGATGCTGTAAGATACCACCCTCAGAGTGGCACTGGAATGCAGGACAAGGTGTGACTCATTGGGTCCTTTCAGTCACCGGCGCCATCGATGGCTTTGATCGTTTTCGACGTGCAGACACGGCGGCAGTACCTACTGTTGCATACAGTGCATTCGCAGAGGAATCCCGGTACAGAAGCCTGCGGCGCAGGCGCCGAGGACTCTCGGAACCTAGAAACACAACGGAGCGTTCGAGATGTCAGCGCGACAAAGCCTCTTCCGCTACCTCTGCTGCTTGACGCCAGTCGCGAGGCAGCAAGAGGCCTTGGCTTCCCATGCACGTAAGATCAACTCTGCAACGAGTTGTAAACGATGCACAGGCCCACAAAAACTGCTGTCCCGAAACGTAAGTTCTTGGCGCTGCCTTCGGGACGGTCGAAGCACAAGGCGCCGCAACGGGTTGGCAGAGGCAGGTGCGGACCGTGCACATCTGACTGCTTGCGCAGCCCTCTGACACGTTTCACCTCGTAGAGGGATCAAGGCTTGGAGCCTCGCTCCAAGACACAGGAATGCGAGGCGCATGGATCATCGCTCGCTACCCTTCTCTTCAAACACTGAGCCAGAGAAGTGCGAACATGGTTACAAAATGTCACCAGAACTAGCACAGCGACTGGAATGCCGACAATGCCTTTCAGGTAATAAGCACAAGCACATCTGTCGTGCCTCCCGCACTATTCTGAGTAGCTTCTTCTTCTGCTTGTCGCCTTCGGCTTGCTGTAGACATCTGTCGAATGCAGATGGCACGAAAACAGACACGGCCAGAAAATGCCGGTAATCAGAAGTTCTGCGATTTGCCGCTGCCAACACTGACCAAGGCGAGCGCTAAACTGAGCAGCGAAGCTTTCTAGCTTCGATTCACCCAGCCTTCAGTACCAAATCTTGCTGAAATCCAGCTGCCTATGTTTCAGAGCTACCAAGTGCCCCACCGAAGTGCAAACTGGCCAATATTCACGGAAGTGGCCTTCCCAACACGTCGGAAACGTGGCACCGTTGGGACGTCAATGCACGGTGCAAAGCTGAGCCTCGTCTGCCATATCAGTCTTGTACACGTCCACGAGAATTCCGAAGAGCTTCGGAACATTCGCACCTGAATCAGGAGCTCAGCCCGGAAGCTCAAAAGACTGCTCGGCTGATTCGTTTTCGGATGCAATTGTCAAGCTCAAAGCTCTGCATGATGTTGGCTGGTCCACGAGAGCTCAGAAGACTGGAGTCTACGGGGAGTACACGACATGAGCTTGGCTTCAATGCTCGGCCTCCTTCACCAACCACTTCAGCCTTCTCCTACCGAAGGTCAAGAGCTGACTGGTGGTTTTACCAGTCCCAACGACACTGATGCATCTGATTGTGCTCCGAGTCATGAAGAAAACTTACGAAAATACAAGTGTGGCAGAAAATTGCGTACACCACAAGTGCATCGCTCACGGGAACATGACCCCACGTGTAATGCATGCCCTTCCGGCGTCCTGTTGAAGAAGCTCGAGAAGTCTGCGGTGGTTTCGGACGCCTTCAACATCATCCTCCTGGCAAGGCCTTGTGGACGGAGATGTAGACGCAACAACATCAGCTCAGCACTACTGACCACTGCTCCGTGCTGCATCAAGGACAGCCGCAGTCCTGAATCGTATAAGAACGAAGAGCCGCTGAGCTTCGGGCAGGCCACCCAGCCAAACATTCCATGCCTGAGCCTCTTGTCACCATGCTTGTCAGATCTTGTCGGCATATCAACATCCCAATTGCTTCCAGCGTATGCCTGAACAGACGTAATTGCTTGTGGATGAGCGAGCAGGATCTCGACCTCACGCAACAGACTGTCACAGACAAGCCAATACATGAAGTCTAAGACCGCGGCAAGAGCAGACAGCGCATTGTCGGCGCAAGCCTGAAGGGTACGGTGACACCACCGCTTGAGAAGTTGTTGGTTCAAGAAACGAGCCCCGCCCGCCGCACGTCTGTCCTCATATCTTTCTTCATGGACATGTTTTAGAAGCAGATTAAGAAGTGGCGGGCACCCTGAATCTGCGGAGGTGATGTTCTCGAAAGACGCATGGGCTTCCGACTGCAACGGGAGCCCATTCACGAATCACGCGCAAAGCTAGGTCAAAAACGGAGCGCGAAACTGCCCCTTTAAGCTGATGCTGAAGTGGCACGCGGATTGGAGAGTCAGCAAGTCGAAACTCTAGACTCTAGACTGGGCACCCTGCTTTCGTGGCTCTCAGATGCACGCACACATCTAGCATATCTAGCATGGAACCGCATGCAAAAGCTGCGTCAGCCCAGTTGCAGGGCAACAGGCAACCATCACGAAATGAGTCCTGGTTACCGAAACAAACGACAGTTAGTTGTCGCGAGGGACCACGGCCAGCTTGTTGCGAAGAGCCTAAGGGTAAGGGCTTGACCGCTCTGTCAATGGAGCAGCTTGGTGATTAGAACTAACTGTTGAAACTCCACGACAGACTGCCGAAGCTGGTTCCGATGGTGATCTGTAGGAGTTCTTGTGACCCAGACTCCGCGTCGTCTGCTCATCAGCATCCAGTTTTCTGACAATGGTTCTCATTAAGATTTGTTCTACAAGACGATTTGTTCGGCGCTCTTGCGTAGCAGTTGATGAATTGACACCCCTCGGCTTTCGTATCGTGAGTGTTTGCATGTCAGGGCCGGGCCTCCATAAGTGCACCGGTACATCGATTTGAACACGATTGCACATGTGGCAATACAGGCGACAACTTTTTGCCCCTCTTCGTGCCCTCCTGCGCTATCATGGCAGGACTGCCCAGCGAATCCGACAGGAAACCACCACACGATGATGCCCATGGTGTCAGCCAGTATCTACGTTGTGGACAAGGAACGTGGTGGTCGTGGTGCTGGCGGTCGTGGTGGTCCTGGTGGTTGTGGTGGTCGGGTCGCGGTCGTGGTGCTTGTGGTTCTTGTGGTGTGCTCGTGCTGTGCTTGGGGTGGTTGTGGTCACGGTGGCCATGGTGTTACACTGCACACATGCACATACATGGATTTATCTTCCATATCGATTCAATACACTTTCTTGTGTGTGTCCTTTCTCTCTTTCTGCATATTGGGAGTTTCATTGTATAGGTTCCAAACGAGAGCCCTCAGCAGTCTCGTCCATTTACACAATGATCTTACCGTGAGCGCCATGGATGTTTCTTCGAGACACATACACAGATAGATATTTACATAGATTGTTTACATTTATATACTTATACATGTGTATATATATATATATAGGGTGCGGGAGCGATAAAAAAAAAGTGAGCAAAAGCTGTCGCCTGTGCAACCTTTTCAGACTTCTTCTTGGTTCTTTGCCTGGACTGGGTCACAACCTGTCAGGTTGAAGATGCCCTGTCTGCTTGGTAGAGACAGCCTTGCCTGGGAGAGTTTGTTTGCTGCATCCAAGGCCAAGGGAGCGAAGGCCTTCTAGGCACCGCTCAAGACTGGCCGCTTCATCAGGTGCAGGCATTGCAAAGTGCTCTCGCCTGCAACTTTGCTGCGAGCGACACACCGTAGCACCTAACAGAACTGCAAGGCAAGATGTGCTGAAGAAACTACCCTCTGGGATTGAGGACGCCGGTTGGCGCAGATCTGCATCCGGGTGCAGGATGTCCTTTCCAACAAGGCGGTAAAGAGAAAATGTCACCGCAAGGTCAAGAGACAAGGAGACTCAAAACCTTCGAGACCGCCTGCTGACACGAAACTGATGAAAGAATTCGAGATCAGAAACGGCCATAACTTGAGCCAAAAGTATTAGCAACAGCAACGCCTTTGTGCAATGAGCTAGCTCGACCAGCTCCGTTCCAAAAGCTAAGTTCGGCAACACACCAACACGACATATTCTAGTTCTTGCCCTCGCGCAAGCAATCTAGCGTACGTTGAGACGGACGCCAGGGCATGGAAGAGCGAAGCTTCATTGAATTTCAGCATGAACTCGACAACGAGCTCCAAAAATACAAACAGCGCTGAAGCCATGTTTTTGGATTGCGCGAGAATTTGCAGAGGTTCTGACATGTTCGGGCTTTTGGGAATTAATTCCGTAATTCTCCGTGTCTAAACCTGCGCTGAGTCACCTATTTGATGATTCCGGCTGAACAGGACTCAAACGTCAAAGCAGCTTGAAGACTTCTTCATGCAACAGCGTTCCTGTTAGAAGCCGCCCTTGATCGTCGTTCTTGGGATTTGACACGCGTCGAGCCCACCCTTCTCGTCTGCTCATCTGGCAAATCAGCGCTCGACTTGAGCCAGTGTCATGGTTCGCACTAGTTCCCCGGAACATCCTAACCACCCGCTTCATCTGAATTAAACTCCTAAAAACCGCAGGTGTACATGTAGTAAAAATGATACGGAGTGGCGGAAGTCTCCTCAACAAGCTTTGGCACAAACTGCGGCCATTGAGCAACAACCTTCAGACAAGTTCAAACAGTGATGCGATGCTCTGTGCTTCATCACACTGTTAGACTCGGAACCAGACCTTGTCACCCAAGTGTTCAAGGAAGTCACAGATCACGAACCTGAAAGAGTCGGAGGGACTCGAACTGGATAGTGGCCGGGGCAGCGCACACCATAACAGGCATTGCACTCCACACGACGGAAACAAAAAGATCAAGTGCAAAGGGGCCGCTGTTTAGTAAACAAGAGCGCCCTCGACACGACAGGCTGCTTCTGCAAATCAAAGCCTCGAGCTCCACATGTCAGCTTTCATCTCGCTGCCCTGCCAAGCACGGCGTTGCCGCCCTTGGGCTGCAGCCCATTCGGGATGTGCCCAACCAACCGAGCGGGGTCGTGAGGGTCAGTCGAGGGCGGTCGCAGTGTCCACGTCACAAATGTTGAGCAGATTGCTTTGGGCCCATGGCCCTGTCGAAGTGAGTATCATCCACGAGCTCAACGCAATTGGCAATCGATTTCGTCCATGAAAACTTGAGCAAATTAGCGTCGTCGTCTCGGCCACATGAGCAGATGCCCATGTTTTCCATTCGTTCATCTATGGCAGGGGAGTCTCGACGATCGGCGAGCTCAACCCCCTGTCGCCAGTTTGAAGGCATCCCGTGCATGGTGTGTTCGGGCCAGCACATGAGTCGGTAACCTCAGGTCTGATATGCAACGAGGAAGACACGGCGAAGTCTGTTGGGTGGCAGAGAAGCCATATCAAAGCATGCTGTGATCCAAGGCATAGAAGCGATTGTGCTGCACCGGTGTGCTGTGTTCGTGATTGGCACAGCGCACACGACATCGCTGCGCAACATTGCAGTGCATCACAACAGCAGTTTCAATCATCTGATTCTGAGTCTGCGGCAACGCCAGCTGTCTGTCTTCTTTTGCCGAACCAGGTTGGAGCCATTGGACAACCTGGTATGTTTCGGTGAGTAAGATTTGGCAGGACCACATCTGGTTGCAAAAATGACCAAAGCCGGCTCTACCAAGGTCAGATAGTCTGAAAAGCTTTCGGCGATAAATATGTCAGCATGATGCCTCAGCCATGCTGTCGTGCAAGAGCTCGGAAAACTAAAACATTGCAGAGGCGTTCACTGCATCAGTGACCCTGCCACTTCACACATGGATGTTCGAAGTGCCTGCATGAAGAAGCACGCTCGGGAAGATGCGGGAATCGATCGGAAGCCACGGCCTGCTCGTCTTCTTCATCATCATCATCATGGTCCTCTCCATCCTGCACAGCTCTCGTATCGTTGTAACTTTGCCGAGCTTGCAAGAGTGTCGCAGAGCCGCATGTCGCACCTCATCTTGCTGCACTTGTGCCGGTCTGCCCTGGCCAGGGGACAGCGCAAAACAAAATCCTCGATCGCTGTCGCATGCTTTCGCTGTTCGCTGTATCTCACTTTGGTCCATTCCGCAGGCCTTAGCTGCCTCGGAGCGCCGCTTTAGCGACTCGGCCAGGGCACTAAGCGTTGTGCGGCCTCAAGAGTCGAGGAGACTGCTATTGTCTTGCCTGCGGGGCATTTAACCGTTGACGGAGAGACACACGACAGTCACGACCACGGGATTCCCAAAGCAAGCTCCGGACAAATGTGACGCAACTGCTCGGCGTGGAGGATTCCAGAACCAGCTTCCCTGCAATTCACTGCACATGCTGCGCACATGTTACAGTGATGCACAATCTGAACATGGTGCACCTCAGACAAGCAGTCATTCCGTCTGCGCTGGTCTTGAGTTCGGCCACGTCCACCTCTCAACGAGCATTCCCAAGCGAGCTAATCGCGTCTATGTTGTTTAAAGCGCCCCCATAGCATAAAGAGTGTCTCGGCGAGTTATTTTCTGGCTTCGGGCCCTGCAATTGAAACTCAAGGAAAAACTTGAGGGTGTAGCCAGGACTGTATTAGTTCGACTAGGACCACTGATATCAGTCTGAGAGGCGAAGTAGGGAGTAGTGGTATCAGTGGCCATTACGGCTGAGAGTACTACTACTTGCGGTACCAATGCCAGCGCTCAGGAGTTCGAGATTCTAGTGCTAAGGCTTAGAAATACAAAAAGGAGTTTACCCTATCACTTCAAGAGCCAGGGTGTGCTAGAAAGGGTCAGTTGAGCTCCCTTCGCAAGGCTTTCTCAGGACTGCAGGAACTGGGCGGTAGCTGCAGGAACACAGACTGCAGGGACTGTAAGGGAACTGCAGGCTGCCAGAGTCTCAGGGACGTAGAAGTGCAAGGAGCTGCACACTGCAGGGGACTGCAAGCTGCAGGTGCCACAAGAACGTAGAGCTACGGAGTCAGCGGGCTGCAGAAAGCCCATCCGGCCGAAGCTCTTGTTCGAGTTCAAGACTGTGGGAAGCGGGGTAAAGGCGGAGTATTTAATCATAGCGGGAAAGAGTTGCAAAACACCTCCTGCGCCCACGAAAAGCCTTCGCAGCTTCGAATTTCGGAAGCACTCGCTTCAGAAACTCCATGACGAGTTCATTGACAATCTGAACCTGCTGGTCACAGTCTTGACAATTCGTGTTCGCGCCAGTTTCAACACGACTGCAAAAGCACGTGCCTGACCACCTTGTCGCGCGCTGCGACACAGCTGACCCCATGTCTCGAACGCCAAATCCCTCACAAGTCAAATGGAGCTGACTCGCGACCTTGACTTTTAACCAAGAGCTCACTGCCTGATGCCATCCTCCATGCAAAAATCAAAGACCGGAAGCAGGGCCTCGCGAAGTGAAACAGATGCTGAAAACAAATGATACCCGCAGAGCCGGGACCGGCCTTGGCTGTCTCTCCCACGAACGGGGCATACGCAGCTGCCAGCTCTTCAACGAACCTCTGAGCTGACAGAACTGAAAATCAGTTTTCGTTTCGACTGCGAGCCATCTTGGGGCTGGAACGTATGCACACACTCCAGTGCTGCTTTCAGGTCCTGCAAGCGCATGCGGCAGCATTATGGCACTTGAGTTGATCGACATTATGATCATTATAATGGTCCTGGATCTCGGATGAATACATGATCATAACTTTGACCTGCGTGTCAGATTAGATCTCAGATCGTGAATCGACCGCCATGGGCTCATCCACGACGTCGAGCCTGCCCATTTTCTTGCATGAGCGTCAGATTCACTTCATCGTTGTCATCAACCTCGTCCCCACCGGTAAACTCCTGCCGGAGGTTTGGACTCTTTGGGGCGTAAAAGAACACGTGGGCAAGCACCCTCGGGGCCAGCGTGAACCTCTCCAGGACTCCAGGCCTAGGCTTACCGTCAGATTCAGCTGTGAGCCAGGGTGTGCAGCTGGACCACTTCATTCAAGTTCCCACGAGCTAAGCCATGCACAGGATGTGCGACACAAACGGCAGAAAGTCTTGCTTCATCGTTGCCTTTTCAGTTCGAACGCAAGATCTCTGACTCGGCCTGAACAGCTCATCTGATGATTTTCTGGCCTACCGGCACCTCAAACATGCCAATGACTTGCTCGATTCTGGGTCGGAGACACAGATTCTCTCTGATGCGGCCATCATGTACTCCTGCGAGCACGACATCACGAACGCAAACTTAAAGGGTCTCCGGCAGCATCCTGGATGCCTGGAGTTACTCAGCTCTACCAATCCAATGCGATGCCCCTCGGCGATCCCCTACGCTACTCCTCGCTGGCTTGAAACAGTGGCAGCCGCGCGGTGGCAGCCGTTTCTTCTGCTTGCTTATTGGCCTAGTGACAAGACCTCGCTCCTTGACAGGATCGTTGGTGGGCAAGTTCGGGACCTTTGTGGCCTGGATCATAGCCTGGCCCGGGTGAAAGCTCAACTACGCCATCTAAGCCAAGCGCAAACGAGGCTGCTGGGTGCCTGCATGATCTGCTCGGCATCTGCGCGGAATCCATTCCGGCCGACTGCCTGAATACCGCTGGGGGGGAGGAAGGGGGCGGCGGGAAACCTGTGGCAGCCTGAACAAACAGGCAACCAGTCAACAACTGCAGAGGAGAACGGGAATAGACGTCGACATTCAGAGCCAGCGCCAAACAGTCGCTTTGTGTTCCAACATCGGAGTCAGTCAAGCTCGCAGTGCAGGCAAAGGAGTTTATCAGCTGCATGATGCTGCACTCGGATTTACATGAACGATATGCATCAGGCACGCACAGCTTCCGCACCCCTGCGAGGAAATCATGACGACCACTGTTGCTGAAGTCTACGATCTGGGAAGTGTATGCAGCACATGTTATTGCACCGAGCGGGCATTCATGTAATGTGCGTGTGCGTGTATGTATGTATGTATGTATGTATGTATGTATGTATGTATCTATGTATCTATGTATGTATGCATGCATGTATGCATGCATGAATGAATGTATGTATGTATGCATGCATGTATGTAGGTATGTGTATAGTGTCTTCGTATATATGCATATGCCGTGTGCTCGAGCACCAAAATAGGGGCTGGACCCATTCGACATCTCAGGCATAGACTCTTGCCAGGAGGGAAATGCATTCAAAGCATTTGCCCAACAGCTGCCGCTCCTGCAAAATCTTGCTCCCAATGACACAGGACTAAATCTTGCAGCAGATGTTCTCCTCTGTCTTGTGCAAAGTGTTCTCAATGACCTGCCAAAGTGTCAAGGAACTGCGAGGCTCTCACACCATCGGCATGCACACACACACACACATTCTTCTGCGATTTTGGCAGTACTCCCACCACACCCTGCGTGCAGGGGAGCAGCATTTTGTCGGGCATCCGGGTCTGTCATAAGATGGTCGTGGCCTGCTTCAACAAAGGCATAAGATGTCCGTAGTATGGAGCGAAGGCATCGTCGACCTGGTCAGCAAGATGCACACAGTAGGACCACTTGAAGCACAACAAGGCCTGTCCAGCAATGACTGCAATGAACGTAATCGCCTGTACGCAGGGAGCAGCCACCAGTAGGAGTATGTGACGTGTGTGTCTTGTTTTCGAGGTCCCGCCAGCCTTCTTCTGTCTTTTCACGTTGCCTTGCAGTTTGGAGCCAAGCTTCTCCATCATGGGCTGGACGAAAGGCTCCAGGTCCTCTACACATCTCTGCTCCGGCAGAAAGACACGTCTTAATTAAAAAAGGCAGCCACCAGGCTCGCTAAGGGTCACGGGGGAGAGGGGCAGCTTTGTTCTCACTGAGTCCTCACTCAACACACACCGCCTATGTGGATTTTCTGCCTGTCCTCACGCTCGACAGACTCACCAAAGTGCTGGAAGGCCTCGCGAGTCCGTGAACACGACTGGAATAAAGGATACAAGCCTGCTGCAAGGCCTCCATGCAGCGAAGGCACACTCGCTCGCAGGTATCGTCAAGGCCTGTTCGACTTAGCCCGCTGCATCACGGACTCTGACATGTGCATCACAGCAGCCTTTTAAGAATTCTGGGAGCAGCTGCGATGTCCAAGCCTACATGCGAGCAGCGGCACGAAGCAAGGCAGATCACAGAAATTCTGTGTGGCAAGTGTCTAGAGTTCAACTGAAAAGGAACGTCGAGCCTCTGAGTTGAGCACGTCTGTGTGATCCTGACAGGCTGTTGTGCCCTTTCGTGTTGACGACTGTTCCAGTGACAACACAAGTTCTCGACAAAGTACTGCTCCTCTGAAAACTGTGCAATTGCACCCCAGGCCGTGTAGCGAACTCGCCTGGCTTTGCACAGCACTTTGGCCCAATGTTCTTGTGGTCTTACACCTTGCACGTCCTGCACCTCCATCAAGCTTCTGCAAGGCACTTCGAGCGCTGCCGTCGTAGTCCTTTTCTCACAGCCTACCCACTTCACCTCGAACCACCTTGTCATCGCGACAATCTGCCTGCGAATAAATGGCAGGCAAGGGGTCCGCTAACTCTAGAACGTGGAACACTGACGCCATCAAGCAGGACGTCTTCAAACGTTAATTGCCGAAGTGCTCTCACATAGTGGTAGCACCCGGGCTGCCCACACAAAGCTTTGCAACCGGTAGCCTAGCTGCAAAACATAATCCCACACAAGCGCAGCAATGAATAACAAAAGAATAGGATGACGATTGCTCAACGCATCAAGAAGTCTTTCAAGCCTTCGAGCGGACCTGCATCCGGTTTCTCACTGGGTGCGGCCTCCGCTGAATCCGCCGGCTCACTTTCAGTCTCTGTTTCAGTCTCTGTCTCGGGCAGCACATCCTCGGAAGAGACTTGCTTAACTGACACGCAAAGAAGCGACTTTGAGCATGCGCGTTTAGGTTCTTCTGCTCCGATGCTAGATTGCTCAATGCTCGCGGGGCGCTGCTGGCTCCGTGTCATCCTGCTTCTCCACGGCTGCATCTGGCATCGTCAACATGACGTGCGCCCCCGTCGCATTCTGTCCAGGTAGTGTGCGCACTTTGACGGCCAGTCCCGGAGCAGCCTCTTGCCTAAAGGATTTACTGAAATCAGATCTTCCCAAGAACCCATCTGCCACATCACCATCCGGTGACTTGACTGCTACCACGGCATGCGTTGGATAAAGGCGAAAGACTTCGCCGCCAAGATCACGGTCCGAACCGATTGACATAAATTTCGACATAAGCTCAGGGGTGTTTCTCCGTAATTTGTCGCCGTCCAGGCTTCGACGATACAAGTCGCCAGATCGCCTGGTGACATAAATCCGCTCGCCGTCCACCTTCAGCACGCGAACGGAAGTTTTTGTGCCGACTTTCAGCTTTTCGAAAGCTCTTCGATCGTGGCCGTCTCCACACTCCTGCCAGTCCATGTAAGCAGGCCGGTCAACCCCCACGTCCAGGAAGATTGCCGGTCGCGGACCTCGAAGAATGCTGTCCACGGTCCCAGGCAGCTCGTCACCCACACTGATGTCTTCCGGTCGTCTGCTCGGATCGCGCATGCTTACGACCACTCGCCGAGTCCTTGCTGCATACTTCCGCCGGACTTGAATCTTGCTGCCAACCCGAAGCTCCTTCTCTGCACCTTCTGCAAAGTCCTTGCGCGCCAGATCTGCAATTGTCACCTTGCTGGGATCAGAAGGACTCACAACTCTCAGATAGGCATTCTGGAAGTCAAAGCCGATGACCTCGGCGTCCACCTTCTCAGAAATCGCTAGCTTGTCCATGATGGAGCGATCGACCTTTAGCCCTTCATAATTTGTCCTGTCGCCGCTGTCACGACATGAGACTTTAAACGTGTTGTTGGTTTGCAGCACGCGAACTTTGATTGTGGAGTTCTTTGCTGGGACATCTTCCGGGAAACCATCGCAGATCTCGCTGGCAGGCAGGACGGCCTGGCAAGCAAACAACTCTTGATTGCACGAAGGCTAGCAAGCTAGTAGCAAGCTGTACGCCATCTCAGGGCCTTGACTCCATCAATCCGCAGAACCAGCCCTTTCCCATATCTCCCAGTCACAGTTCCTTCCACTTCGTCACCGACTTGGAACTTGGATGCTCCTCCCGAAAACTGTCAATGACCGTCCAGCCGAGCCACTTGAAAACTACCATGCCGAATCCCGCACCTGGTGCCTTCTTGGCCGTCTTGTTCCTCAGTGCATCTCTTAAACTTGGAGCGTGGCATTACCAAAAATCTACTTTTCCGCGCTGAGGCGCTTCTTTGTCTTCGCTGCGGTTTTGCTTTCAGCACTCGTTGTCTTCGTTGCGGTCTGGCTTTCAGCACTCGGCTTTTCAAAGTCCACGCCGCTTTCTGCGCTCAGCTTTTCAAAGTCCAGAGCTGCCAAAACTGCCGAGGACACCCTCCTCTCAACACGAGCAGCGCTACAGGTCAGAGTCGAGAAAGCAAAGCTGTAAAGCGTTGTCCCTGGCTAGCTGCATGCGGCTGCACTGCAAGTCCTCTTGCATTGTTCCAAGCTACTGCCAGATCTCTTCACCTGGCCCTCTAAGGTCGTTGTGAAGTTCTTCAAGCAAGGCAGCTCAATCGATGCCTGAGCAATCAGCATGTTCAAGCTCGGCAGTGATCCCGAGTCCCTCCTTTTGCAATGCTGCCAGATAACTTCATATCGCCAGACGAGGTCTCTGTTTGTCGGCTTTCTTCCTAGGAGCTTCGTCAGCTTCTGCCGCAGCTCAAGCGCGGGGTCATTTTGGGCCGTCTCCTGTCCATCAGAGACTCATAGGCTTCAGAAGTCAGTTCGTGAGTCAACGGAGTAAACCCATCTTCCGGGCCTGCGCCGACATTGCTATTGAAGATCGCGCGGGTGCCGAGATGGCTCCTGCGCAGAAGGCCTCCTGACAACAAGAGCCGGCCGGGCAGCACCAACTGTTGGAAGAAGTGGTCCAAGACATGAGGAGGAGTTCCGTAAGTCAAACCAATCTGGAAGAGCTGAGCCAGCCCATGCCTACATGACTGGCAACCTCTCGCAAGCAGTGCTAGCAGCAGCTAGCAGTGCAGCACGAACTTAAGCCCAAAGCCTAAACCGGTCAAGGTGTTTCTTTCTTTGGTGTGACTTCGCTACGAGCTAGGAGGAGGCGAAATCGAGGGACCACAGAGTTGTGCAATCACTTCTTGGTTTGCCGTACAAACGATGACCCTGCAAAAGACCGGGCCCTGCCGAATGCAACTTGTCAGTGCATCAGCTTGCATATGCTTGCAGGCAGCCACAAAGCAGGATTAGATTGTCGGAACACACAGGAACGGAGAACGGAGATCCGAGGCCGCCACAGGGAGCCCTAAAAAAAGAGCCCGCCACGCCTAGAAAAACATGCGGAGGATCCCGCAGACACGTAGGAAAAACGATAACCCGCCTAAACGGTGCTAGCCAGCAGAAATCCCAAGGTGCACAACATGACTTCGTTTCCGGTTCCCATCAGCGTCCTGCGTCATCTCCAAGCCCAGTTGAAGCAAGAGAGACAGACTGCCGATGCAGAGGCAGCGCGTAAGCAACCCAGACTTGGACCTAACGGCAGGCTGCCCATGCCACGCTGTGCGTGGCAGTCAAGATGACAACCCCACGCTCTCAGGAGTGAGTGCATGGAGAAGGAAGAGAGAGAGAGAGAGAGAGAGAGAGAGAGATTGGAAGGCAACTCAGAGGTTCCATGAGGCACAGGCCTATAGAGCCGCGTACGGTGGCAGTCCATTCTAAGCACGGCCATTCCGCAAGTAGCACAGCTTAAAGGATGTGGCAAGACACTACACGCAGGGAACTAGAAAGGTGCGCCTCCAAATTCAGTCAATTCTGCTATCTACTAGAGGGTCAGCAAACGAGCACTCGCCATCCGTGTTAGTATCCGTCGCTTGGGCCAAATCTTGCCAATGTTTGTGTTGCAAGTCTTCTCAGCCTGTAACATTCTGTAACTGTAACTGGTTCCAGCAACCTGCAGAATTTCGTCCCATGCAATCAGTCGGGGGAACGCGTGGGTCGCTGCCAGCTGCATCTTAATGCCCTGCAGCATCTGGGCCACAGTGGCCTGGCTCCCAAAGATTTCCGAAAGTTGTTGTGTCCGCTGCATCGGTTTCTGGCCTCATCATCCACGTATTCCGCAATCATTGTAAGGGTGGAAATGCCAGCGACAACCTAGCAAGATGCTCGCTTGGGCCATTCTTTTTGTGTCTTTTCGGACTTGTAAAGCCTGCTTCCAGTCACCTGTCTGAAACAACTTCGCCACAGCCTGATCAGAAGCATCTCCCACAAGTCCCAGCACATCCGCGAATGAAGTTGAGGAATCTAGAATCGCTTTGATGAGCCACCTGCTTCAAGGCTTCGAGCATTGGCAGGAATGCATCTACCTCCAGCCGGGAATGCTGCCGAGAAGAACTCTGGTCGTGGCTCAAGCACATGGAAAAAGGAGTAAAGCCACTGCTTGTTGTCGTGCCCACCTGTCGATGTTAGGAGTCGCTCTTGATCATACTACTGCTATTGCTGCTGCTGCTGCTGCTGCTGCTGCTGCTACTACTTCTACTACTACTACTACGACGACGACGACGACGCCGACGACTACTGCTCTACTACTACTACTACTACTACTACTACTACTACTACTACTACTACTACGACTACTACTACGACTACTACTACGACTACGACTACGACTACGACTGCGACTACTACTACTACTACTACTACTACTACTACTACTACTACTACTACTTCTGCTACTACTACTACTACTACTACTACTACCACTGCTGCTACTACTACTACTACTACTACTACTACTACTACTGCTAC
>CAJNDV010006380.1:76474-90275 GCA_905221635.1 Symbiodinium sp. CCMP2456 | reverse complement strand
TATATATATATATATATGTATCACGTTTGCTATGGCTGCAAGGGCAGCTTCGACTTGCTCCAGGGGGTGTGTCGGGAGTCTGCTTTCTCCTAAATCCTGGATCCGAGGTGCCACACCTGGCATCAAGTGCGTTAACGGACGCAGTGTGCACTTTCGCCACTCCACGCCATTGAAGCGATCAAGACAGAAAGGGGCTGGTTTTACGCTTCACGAACAAAGGTGCCTACGAGCGTACGCATCTACAAGAGCAAAACATCACAGACTCATCACAGAAGCAAAACCGAGCCCCCCATGTCTATGGGGACCTGCGATACCCAGCTGTAGCCTGCAAGCAGGAAGCAAGCTTGGATGATCCAGTTGGGAATGTGGGATGCTTCGAGGTTCGGGTTCATCATGCCATGTTTAGGGTCCTGTTGTTTTGCAAGATTCGAAGAGGCGTTACACTGCTTTATCGAGGTTTGTATGGAGTTAAATAGCTCTGCCGCCCTTCTGCAACGTGCTTTCCAGCTCGAAACAGCTAGCTTAGCTTGCGGTGTCTTGCTTCAAGGAGCGCTGCATGCCTGAGGTTCCATTCCTAGCTCGAGACATGGAAGTAAAGGTATGTGCAGAAGTGTCTGTCGGAAAGAGCTCAAGTTCTTCAGCCGTGAGCTTTGCAACGTGCTTTGGCAATGCTAGCAATGGTCGTGATATGTTGGCACGACGACTTCAGGGCATTAGAAAGCAGTTGATGAACTTTGTAGGGATCAGACACTGGAAGGTGTTGTAACACATATTAAGGCATGTGATTAGGGTTATTAGTCCCTTCCGAGCCACTTGAAGGTTCACAGCATCCCCCTTCCAAGCTCGGCTGTGCATCAAGGACAGCAAGCTTTGTGCCTTGCCTTGCTTGGCTGAAAGCCCGGCTTGGTCCTCAAGCCAGTGCCTTTTTCGTTTAGGGTTTAGGGATTCAGAGCATGCACTGCCTCGTAGCACCTGCTCCTGGCTAGCAAGGCCGTGCTTGCTTAAAGTCTTCCTCGGACCGGCCCGAAACCCTAAACCCTCCACCAGGTCCGAACCCTAAACCTAAAGCCCAAAAGCGACCTCTGAAACCAAGCCCGGGCGGGCTAGAACAAAAAACATGTTTCCAAAAGTGTCCGATAAGGCCTCCCTTAAGCGCTCTATGACGGTCAAGGGTATAGGGGTTGTAGGAGATTTAAGGGCACAAAGTACCCAATGATTGGGTGTTGGGGGTTCCTTTCAGCTTATTATTTGCGGGAGAGTATGCCATTGCCGGGGGCTCAGTATTTATTGCAATAGGAACCCGAATATGGTTTGCTTAGCGGAAAGGGGTCTACATCATCACAGCCCCATAAGACCAATAACCGACCCCATACCACCCCGTAAAACCATGCGGAGCCCTGACAGCCTTGAGAAACAAATCTCAAAAATGACCCTGAACCGCAAAACCTCAAATCTTACCAGGACCGCAAGAGCCCTTTAATCGAGCCTTACTGGTCCTTAAATAGCGGGATTCTGGGGTATGATACAGGGTATTTGGGGGCTCCAGGTAACCCCTCAGGGCAAAGACTGGGCCCCGCCTGGCAGGTGGCTTCTTGCTTGGCTCGTGGGGACAGAGCTGCCCGGGCGCGCGGCGGCGAGGAAGGGCCTGTTGTTAGGCTTCTTGGTGTGAGATTTTTGGAGGGTTTGTCATCAGTTTTTGGGTTTTGAGCTTTTTGGAGACTTTTGGCACATCTGGGTGTCGTTGGCACTTTGGGGTGTAGCCGTCTCGGGTGCAGAGGCTTAGCTTGGTACTCCTCCCTCGTAGCCGTCGTAGTCGGCGTCGAAGATGTAGATAACGACCTGCTATGATCGAAGTGGCATGTCTTGGAAAATTCAGGGATTAAGCGTAACTATTTTCATAGTAATTATATTGGGTTGTATTGTATTCGATTATAGGTTCTATCATATTATACTGGAGGGGAGGATTTCTGCGAAAGAAGTGCCCCGCACTCGCACATCAGCTGTTTGCCACGCAGATGCCTTCACTTGCGCTTGCGGATGTTTGCGGCTGGTGCCCATGTCCGCATTGAAAAGTCATGACAGTGGGTGGTGCGACAAATTAATAAACATGCCTGGTTGGGGATGCGCAAAATCTCCAGACACTGGTAAGTAGGATCATTCGTGGGTTTCCCATGCTTTCCACACTTTCCCAGTGCCTGCATCAGCAAGCCCCCATCGAATTAGCCGGCCGGCTTCTGCAATCTGTTGCAGACTGTCCATGGCATGCCAGGATGCCAGGAGACCGGTCTTCGGGTCAAGAATGAGCAATTGCAGTTCTTTGTTGAACTGGTCGATCCTGTTAGTTTGAGCTATTTTGTTGAGAATGAGTGCTTTGTCCGTTTCAGAAGATGCATTCATGCTCCGAACATCCAAGTTCTGTAGAGCGTGCTCATGTTGCCTGACAGTGGCCCTAGATTTCAGCTTCAATACCTGATTCAGTCGCAGACGCTTGGCTTCTGCTATTTCGGCGACACACCATGCTCGCTGAAACAAATCACAAGCTTGGTCAACTGCAATGACTTGCCTGCAGCCTCCTACACTGGAAAGGTGGTACATCATGTCATCAAACTTGTTGATCTCCGAACTGGAGCTTCGGCCGTCCGGGTCTATGATGTTCACGCAGCTGCAGTGGCATACGCGGTGCAGTTCATTGGTGAGAGGATCGCGGTCGTAAGGATTGCTGTGGCATATACTCATATGCTGGTTCACTGCAAATGCGCAAATCCAATACGTGTCATCGAGACAGCTGCAACTTGCTAGGATCTCACGCAGGAAAGCAGGATCTTCCTCCAGCAAGTTCGCTGCCAAGCCAAAGCTGTTTTCCTTCAAGGCATCAGAGATGATGGCTGCTAGCAGATCGCGAAAGCAGTTCCCCCAACTGTGCGTCACCATGACATGGGGCCTTCGAGCACCGTCTCTATTCAGTGCTGAGGCTGCATATGCACATTCGCCAGTGCTAGTGAGAGGAATGATTGACCTGCGAACCACGTCTCTGGTCTTGTGTTCCGCAGGAACGTACTGCCAGTCTGGCATGGCGCAGAGGTGCTCCTGATAGAAATCCAACAGGCTGCACAACGTCATGCCCCTCAAAGACAGTTCTTCAACCTTTGCTTTCCATTCGGGACCCCATTCGCTTTCCACTGCCAGTGTTTTGGGATCATGCTCATCCGCGACGGCTGAGGGGCATGTGCAAGAAGACTTTCTGCTTTCTGATACCACCCTGTGACTGCCAGACAGGAGCAGGGTAGCAATGGCATTCGCTAGCACATCAGCGGCTTGAAGGAGAACTAGCATTGATGGACGATAAATTGGCCCCCCCATCGGTTCGGAGCTAAAGCCAGCCTCAAAACGCCCGATCGAAAACCACAAGTCAAACCGGTGGCGTGCAGTCATTTGAAACACCGATGTGTAGAGCAAACAACTGGTAAGTATGGCCGGGAATGCCAGAGCAGTCAGCACGAGGCTAAAAGATAGACCCACCACCTGCAGAGCAACAAGCCTCCGAGCTCTTATCAAGTGAGATCTGGCAGTGGCTGGCATGTCGCTGACATCCGCGAGGCGCAAGACCCCATGCAACAGCCAGAAGGCACGGGCAAAGGCTCCGACGGCCAGCGCACCCATCACCAAGCGGCAACCCCAAGCAAGTTGGACCAGCTCCACCACCATTTGTATGAAACTTCCCTCTGTCTTGCCCAACTTTGAACCCACAAGCCAACTCACAACGACAAATGCAGTCGGAGCGCCAAAAGCAACTGCTCGGAGGGAGCTAAGACAGCAGAAGCAACAGTGCCGTTGCGAGGTTTGCTGCAAGCATTTCAGTCGATGCCTTATTGCCACGTTAATCGCGAATGCGCAGGCCCCAAATAGCACCAGCAGGCTGCACAGGATGATTGGGTCAAAAGCCTCTGGTAAGCCCGGCCATCTGCAGTGAAGCGTTTTGAGAGACAAAGCCATGGAAGCCACCAGAGATTCCAGCCAGTTGATGATGCCAATGGCACAAGCTGTTCTGCCCTGATCTGAAGCGCCAGCCCTCTTTCCCAAAAAAACTGCTGCACAGCCAGCTCCACAACTAGCCAGCTGCAGACACCAAAACGAGTAGTTCTTCACATTTGGTGAGTGCAGTTTCGCATGACAGTTAAGGTCAGCCTCCCTGTGAAAGAGCACAGCTGCTGCTATGACATTCACCAAACAGACAGCAACATATCCTGCTTTGTGCCATCCTGGCCAAAAAGGAAAGGGACTCATTGATGGCATGCGGTCGAGCCAAAATGGCTGCGGCAAAGTGAATGTAGCCTTCAACTGAAGCTTAAACCCTAAACCCTAAGCCCCAAACCCTTAACCGCAGACGGCAAGCCCTATTAGTACATCTTTCTCTCCTCAACTCCTCAACCCAGTTTTCTCACACTGAGCTGCACAGGCTGACCAACAACTGCATGCCGGGCCCGCATATCGCGATGAGGTCGCCGATGTCGCTTTTGCCCAGATCAGCGTGGAGGGTTGAAGATTTGAGGTTTACGCAGCTTTGGGATTAAGGCCGGGTTGAGAAAACCAGCCTTTCCCAACTAGAAAGCCACAAGAATCACAGAAGCACGAGAGCAAGGATGCGAACAGATGCGAACAGCGCTGATCATGCGAAATCACAGGAAGAAGAACAGGAACCAAGCACTTCTCATGCAGATTTCGGTCCCAAACTACCGGGTTCTTGCAATAAGGATCCGTCCATCTGGTGGCCTGCTTCCAGAGACTCGAAAGGTGGGGTTTACATGCACCTGACTTCGGGAACTCCATGGAACGTCTCCTTCCCTCAGGCCACACCTGCACATCCCAAAACCTGCTGTCTTGAGAGTTCGACCCCATCATTCTGATTCTTTGGTCATAGCCTGCTATTCTATAGGAACGAACATCAAAGTGCAACAAAAGTATGGTTCGCAGAGAGCAGCAACCCAACCAACCAGAATGAAAAGCTGCTAAAATTCCTTCAATTAAATGCTGGACTCTTCTGAAGTTACCATACAAGTGGAGGGGCACTATATTGCTTACACACACTTCTGTGATGATAGCGTAAGTTACGATTCCGTGTGCAACCCCAGAGCGTAGCTTAGCTAGTTCCAAAATACCGAAAACACTAAGGCCCTTAAAATTAAGGCTAATCCTTCAGAGAAAGGCTAACTTACAAGAACCCAGAAAGTTCAAGAGTTTGGTTTTCTGGGGAACTAGGAACAACCGTGCCAAAACCTTCTGAAATGCTACAGAACCCTCCAAACAGATATTGAAACCGTTTGAAATCTATATAAAACAAGCCTCAAAGAACCCATCTGACACCCATGCAAACTTAAACTGTCAAAGCTAACCCCTGCACTTTTGAACCTAAACTCACATGAACCTGAAGCCAAAATACCTTGTTATCCTGACCAGCAGCCCGACGGCAGGTCCAAGGGCCCAGGAAGTCCTTTCGAAATACTGTTTGTGGGTTTAGGCCTTAGGGCTTGTTCCGGGCACAGGTTTATAGTATTGCGGGGTTTATAGGTTTAAGGGTTGGGGGTGGGAGGTGTAAGAGTGCGCAGCATTTGGGTTGAAATTGTCCCGGGCTTTCCGGCGTGGTGTCGGGGTGCGGTGTGGGTTCTGCAGCGCCGATTGACGGCGCCGTTTGTGGGGCGTTCTTCGAACTAAGGCTTTGATTTCATGGAATTGGATTTATATGCATTGCAAGGTGTGGAACCCACGGTTTAGACACATGACTGAACAGAGTAACAGAGGAGTCCCTTTTAAGGGAGGCCCTGATATTGAGATTCTGGGCTATGAGGGATCCCTTATGGGCTCTTATGGTGACTCTTCGCTTTCTTGCAAGCTCTCTTTCAGGCTTGCAGTCAGACACCCAAGTACCCTACCTGATTCAGGACTTGTATGAGGCAAGCATAAGAGGCAGCCCCCAATAGCCAGGTTTTACAGCGTTCAGGTAAGATAGGGGTCTCAACAATTACCGAGACTTCTTTGGGGTTCCGTACTGTAGTTACAGTATGTACACCCAAACACTATTCTATCCATTAAGGCCCCTATATTAGGGTTTAAGGCGGTGCAGGAGGAGGCGGAGAGTCGGAGACGGTGCGGGTGGGGCGAGCACAGCAGACGGAGTGGAAAGGAGATATCGATGAACAAAAACTGACTTCAATGGTCGGAATAGCGTTCCTTTAAAGGCTGTTTGAACGGTTACGATAGCGGCTTCATACAGGGGCCTGGATCAGATTAGAATCGGCATTATAGGGGCCCTTTTCATATCAGACCATGAAAACAAATCCTGATCCCCAAACCGAGCCAAAACCTGGGAAGCAGCAGCAACAACGCAAACGAACCCGTTTTGCAACACCACCTTAACGCAACCCTTACAGAACCCGTATAGTATAGCACTCTCTGGAGCCATATCAACACTGCAAAGCCAAGCCACTAAAAACCCTGCGTGCATCCTGAACCTTGCAAAACTCCAAAAGCCAAAGTGAAAAGGTTCCACCCTGAAACCTAGAAACCTAAAGCGCCCGTCCGCAAAACGCTATAGGAAACACCCGAGCCATAGTAACCCTTGTGCCCGGTAGTATCCCAAGCTCCTTTACCGTAACCTACCGAAACCCACTTTTTAGTAGGTTCTTCTTATACACCCTACTATGGGGTTTATAGGGACCCTACAAATAAAGTGTCGGTTCTGGTGGGTTAAGGTACAAGGTAAGGCCCCACCACGAGCCTTGATCTCAGCCTTCGAAGGGACAGTCGAAGGCTCTTTTAGTGGTCGAAGAACCTCCCGCAATGTTGACTTTCGAGCATTTTAGGAGATAAGGGCTTAGTAGGTATAGGGATTAGTGTTTCTGTGAGTCTTTAAAGGGGCTTCGTATAGGTTTTGCTGAAAGGACAAATATAGAGATACACAGAAACAAAAACAACTTGGAGGATTATCTTTGCAGGGGCTCACGGACCTCGGGCCCTGACGTCTGACATGATGCTACGCAACCTACACCTCTGCAGCCCCAAACTCTGACACCGGGGCTCTAATACACGAACGAAAATCTCTATTATATTGCAGATCACTTTCTGGTTGACCCATTTTCGGCGCCACATCGCAGTGCTTGCAAGGCGGAAGCTCATGGAAGTTAACAGGAGTTATCATGGTGGAGACAGTGTAGTGGAGAGTTCAAATCGTGGCATTTGAACATGTTCAATCTTGTTTTTGAAGGGGGCCCCTTTTGTTGCGATGTCGATAGACGCGTAGTTAGCTTTGTGGAGTTGGGCGTCGGAGTGTGGGAAAGCAGGATTCTTGAGAATCGCTCGTCTGAGCTGCATTGTCGAGTTGGATCGTCACAAGATTAAGATGCAATTTTTGCTCAGCTTGGCTTTAATTTTAATTTTAAACCCTAAACCCTGAACCCCTAAACTCTGAACCCTTAATAGGTACAAGGCGGCACAGAGGCCCCACAAATGCGACCCAAGTTTTGGGAAAGCTTCTCATAAACGCATCACGAAACCGCCAAATAGAAACAGAAACACAACTGCAAAACCTTACATCGACCATCTCAAATGTCAAACCACTACCCCTAAACACAAGAAACCTAAAACCCGAAACCCTGAACTCCTAAACCCAATGACCCTCAACCCTGAACCCATAAGCCTTCAGATTCATTCTGAACCCTAAACCCCAAAATGCCCTACACCCCAAAGAGCTCTAAACCCAAAAAGCCCAAAAGCCTAAACCCTAAACCCAAAAAGCCCGAAGACCTAAACCCTAAACCCAAAAAGCCCTGAACCGAAGTCAAGGAGGCAACACCCAACGCCTGGCCTCACTCAGCGGGTCGCTCGGCCTTCAGGCAGGCCTTCGCGCCTCCCAACAGAGTTGAGGTTTTAGGGTTGAGGGTTTAGGGCTTTACGGGTTCAGGGTTTAGGGCTTTAGGGGGGCTTAGGGTTAAGGGTTTAGGCTTTGGGGGGAAAGGGCTTCAGGGGTTTAGGGTTTAGGGCGTGGTGTTTAGGGTTTAGGGTGCTTCCGTTGTTTTGACAGGTTTGTAGAATGAGACTCTGTAGCGTTATGTATGGAAGTTGAGGGATAAGGCTTTAGGATTCAGCGTTCCCACAACTCACAAAAAAGGGCCTTAACAATGGGAGCAAGGATGCCTTCCTTTACGGGTTCTCCAGGCTTTCCGGCTCTAGTTGCCTAGAAGACCTTGGGGCCGGATTCTAACAAGGTAGGGTTTAGGGTTTAGGGTTTAGGGTTTAGGGTTTAGGGTTTAGGGTTTAGGGTTTAGGGCTTAGGGTTTAGGGTTTAGGGTTTAGGGAGCCCTAATCCAGAGGGTCCATGTATACTACCATTATAGAATTAGGCCCCAAAAGACCATCCCTATCATGGTCTTTATAGGGACCTAAGTTCATAATGGTAGTATATTAATTAGAACAGGGTTTTGGGGCCCATTATACTAAAAAATATGATAAGGACCCCACCCCCCTCCCCCCCAGCAAAAAAAATGATAATGGCAATTATTTAGGCCTCGATATTATATTTCTACTCAAGCCAAAACCCCCTCGGCCCCCTGCACCACCCAGCACTTCAAAAGGCGAACCCCGCGAAAGCCTGAAGCCCTGAACCCCAAACCCCAAGGCCTTTCAGACCCAAACCCACTAGCTTGGAGAGTCTGCATGTTTAGAGGCCTATCATTTTGTCCTTGTACATTGTAGTATAAAGCTCGAGCCCATGTTTTCCGAGTGCTGGGGTTCCGACGGCGCTCTTTCACCCAGAAGGTCTAAGTATCAATGCGGTCTTTATATTTTTCAAGCGCTACCCATAGGCCCCATAGTAGTTCCTTTTTGGGGTTACCTAATAGAATCCTAAACATAATGCCACACAAAGGAACTACTATGGGGCCTATGGGTAAATACATACAAGTAGGACCAACCTGTACGCAAATAGCGCTAACATGTGTACTAAGGGGCTGTGGGGCTCCCTACAAGCCATCAAACCCTGAGCCCCAGACCTCTCCTAGCAAATCCTGTTTGTTACCCTATGAAACCCCTAAACCTCCAAAATCCCTGAACCTCTAAACCACTAAGCCCGACCTCTACATGCCTCAAAAAATGCTGCCACTAGATCCTAAACCCAAAGTGCCCCAACACCCCAACCGTCTCCTTCTCCTTAAGCTCGTGCGCGCCTTCCGCAAGCAGACCGTGGTCACTCGCAGCACAGACAAGCTTGTAGCCTGAAGGGTGCTCGGCTTTCAGAGGGTTCTATACCGGGTCTAGGGTGTAGGGGGTTCAAAGATAGATGGCTTGTAGTGGCTGAATTGCTTTATTATGTTGGTACTTGCAGGATTTATATGAAAGCTGACCTCAGGTAGAAGGCAGTAAGGTTGCTCTAGGATTTTTGGAGACTTTACAGGCTTGTAGCCTGAACCCTAAACCCTAAACCCTAAACCCCAAACCCTAAACCCTAAACCGGTCGAGGGTCTGAATATGTGGAAGACATAACAGGGTCGTACAAGGCTCCGCTAAGGGCTCCATTCTACTATGTCAACAGGATTGTCAGAGGCTCGAAGTCTAAGACAGGGGCCTTACTGCTTCGAATAGGGGCTTGGGCTCTAGAGACAGCAGGGGATGTAGCCTTGAGTTTTCTGATAGGAAAGGATGTCTGGGTCCTGGGGTTCATGATTCCTAAACCTAAACCCCTGACTTTTCAGGGGATTCAGACATATTATCTGGCCTAGCATAGCCTAGCAAAGCCCCTTTTCTGCGGGGTTACTAGAAGGTCGTTACTTTCCTATGCTCTGCAACAGGAGCATGCAAAGCACCTGATTACGATAGATTACGGTAGAGGCACTTAGAACTGGAGCTCCTAACGCTGGAGCCCTGCCGCCCAAAGCGCAAATCCCAAACCCATCAACCTCAAAACCCCTCTCCGAGCGATGGCCCTGATATGCAACAACCCACCTGCGCGATACATGTCCTCGACGTGGCAGCCAGGTACAAGAAGGCCCCCAAGCAGCCTTGCATCGGCGACGTTTCAAGCGGGTCGGACTCAGCTTCTATGCAGCGCAGGGCTAGGCGATGTACTACTAGCTGCGCATATTCCTATATTGGTGCAGGTTCTTGGGCTTAGCATCTAGGCTCATTAAGGCTGACCGTGCTTCTCTCCCTTGCGAGCAACCAACCAAAGCCCGGAGAGAACTGAACTATGTACTATCTATTTGTGTCTATATATATACACACATACGCATGTACATATACATTTACTTTTGCTTATACATAGACATACATATCTATACACACATACATATACATATACATATACATATACATATACGTATACGTATAGATATACATATACTTTTGCTTGTACATAGACATACATATCTATACACACATACATATACATATACATATACGTATACGTATACATATACTTTTGCTTATACATAGACGTACATACATCTATCTATATATATATATATGCACACATACATATACATATACATATACATATACATATACATATACATATACATATACATACACATACACTAGCACATGTATACACACTACACATTTACCGTTGTCCGCACTCTGTGGATCTTCCATGCACTCGTCCGCTTTGCAGGCGTCCGCATGGTCTTGCCAGCTTTTCTAAACCCTTATAAACCCTAAACCCTGTTATTGGCAACCTGAAAGCCACAACAAGTCTCCCTGCCCTAAACGCCTAGGTTCGGCGTTTGAATTATGTTCATGTCCTGTGCTTAGCCTGTTTCCGCTGAATCACCGTACAAATTCATAGCTACTCTCTTTAGACTTCTTCTTTGCAAATCGGCCAAAGAAACCACCACCCAAAAAAAAGTCAAACAGCCTCAAAGCTGCCAAAAAATGCACAAAAACCTAACGGGAAGGTTAGGGCTTTGGACCCTGAAGAACCTACCTTTTTAGGGCCCCTTATTATGATTTCTTTATATAAGTCCTTAAAAAGGTAGGTTCTTTGGGGTTAAGGTAGGGTTTATGGCATATGGGGGATTAGGAAACAACCCGAAACCCTAAACTCTGGGATCGCCTGTGATGCTTCTTCGCGGCCGTCTCAATCCGCTCGACATCTGCTCCTGTTGCTGAAAAGTGTGGCGTACTAGAAGAGGGTTTAGGGGTAAAATAATGGCCCAAAACCTAGAAAAGGCCATCCTTCCACATACTTTTGGGGTCCAGGTAGGGTTTTATAAGAGTTTCTTGTGTGGCACAGAGTCTTGTAGGGATTTAAAGGGCTTTGTACGGATGTTTTCGGCGAATCCATAAGGCTATGGGTTGCATGGGGTCTTACAGGCTGTCATGGGGATTCATAGGGGTTTACAGGCATCAAGGCTGTCTCTTTGTAATAAAGGCCTTCAAGATGTAGAACGAGGTTTCGGAGACAACGATCGTACAGTTATTGAAGGAACTATGGCAGACAAATATTGCTAAGTTTTCCGATGCCCACAATATCCCTCCCGATCTTTACCCGAACAAAAAATCCCAAAAAGCCAAATCAGGAACCCTGAACCCTAAACCCTGAACCCCTAAACCCCCAGAACCCTACACCCCGAACCCCCATAGCCCCTACCTAAGCCCCTAAACGCTAAACCCCTAAAGGTTCCAGTGGCTTCGGGCATTGGATCGCGGGCTACGAGTTTCGGCTGTAGACTTCCTTAAGAACCCAAAACCTACTTTTTTGTAGGGTCCCTATAAATCCCATATTAAGGTTTTTAATAAGAACCTACAAAAAAGTGGGTTTTGGGTTCTTAAGGTTCGGGATAGTCTAGGGTTCAGGGTTTATGGTTTAGGGTTGATGGTGTAGGGTTTAGGGGTAATTACAATATGTCATGTCCCATTATGGTATACATATTAAATATAACTGTTATTGAAGTTATTGTATCTGATAGTACATTATAGTACATTACGATGTCGATAATTTGAACCTGTAGTATCCCAACCCCTTAGGTACACGTTAAAGCCTCGGGGGCCTCATAAACAGGCTTACAAGTACAGCTGCAAGGATAACCCTGGCCAGGGTGCTTGGAACTGGACTTATAACCTACACTTGCTACGCCTCCTAACCCTCTACGTAGCCCGAAGCCCTATGCATCCCTAGTTTCCTAAAGCTATATAGTAGGAAGCCTTTGCAAGGCTAAAGCAGACACTAGGAACCTGAGGGAAAGCACAGCTGGGACATTTCATTTAAGCCTGTTTCGCTAGTCTAAAGTCTAATGAAGGCATCCTAGCTCATAGGGAAGGCAAGAACCAACTAGGTTTTTGGGTTGTCAGAAACCCTAAACCCCTAATCCCTAATCTTGAGTCCTTATCAAGGTCCCTAATGGTGGGCATCTGCATAGAGTCTGTCGCAGCGGGGATGGTAAGGGTCGACATTTGGAGGCATCAGAGACCTTTCTTGAGGGGGTTCTGATAACTCTGTTTCGTACGCTTACGGTCCTTGGGAGTCTTTGGGGCCTTCGAAACCGCAGGTTTGTGCGATCACTTTGCCTTCGATAGTTTAGGGCTCGGAACTCTGTACCACTAAACCCTGCAGCCTACCTCGAGCCTCCAAACTAGTTCCTCTTCATGGTTAGCCAGTGTATCTCGTCAGGATCCTAGAACAAGGAACAACTGTCGGCATTACTAACATTTAGGCTCTTATCATGACAATAACAATAGTAATAGCAACAATAATATGACAACAATAGTCATGATAAGTCGTGGTACCCATAAGAAAATGTCATGGCATCTGCGGGTGCAGGTATGGCCTGACAGGCGCATGGCATCCACGAAGATCATGTCAATCCCCTCCACCTTTTGCACGATCGGTGTGGGAAGAGATAAGGCGAAGTGTTTTTTTTCATGCCGTTCCGTTCTGCCTGGGGACTTCAATTCGCAGCAAATTGTGTGTGTGTGCGCGTGTTGCATTAGATGTAGGTCCAGATGAAGAGCTTTGCATGCTCCTTCTCCTGTAGCAGCAGTTCTGAACAAGGCTGAGATCATGCACGCCGACGATACCGACCCCGGAAACAGCCTTGAACCCAATGTAAAAGCTACTCT
The DNA here is from genome assembly GCA_905221635.1 of Symbiodinium sp. CCMP2456. Lineage (NCBI taxonomy): Eukaryota > Dinophyceae > Suessiales > Symbiodiniaceae > Symbiodinium > Symbiodinium sp. CCMP2456. The sequence continues at coordinate 77,171 of CAJNDV010006380.1, read as the reverse complement.
TCGGAGTTTCCCATGGCCTTCACGATCTCGCGGATCCGAGCGGCGCCCTCGGGCGAGTCCACCTATGAAGTTCAAGGCTTTCCTGCACTTCAAACTATAAAGGGCCGCAGGATTTAGCGAGCGAGGTTTGAGGTGGAGTTCAGGTCGAGGCTGAAAGGTCCTAAAACCGTAGTATAGTCTACGCGTCAACCCCAAAGCCCAGATCAATGACTGAGGACCCCCATATATCGCGACCACTGAGATCACGACAGAGTCGGCTTCCAGGATCCCGTGAGCCGTAGAAACCGTCAGATCAAAGCCCACGTGGAAAGCGGTCTAGGGTTATATGGCATAAGGCTTATGGCTTGGGTCTAATTAAGGGCCTAGTTTATAGTTTATGGTACCTAGGACGCCAAACCACCCTAATGCCAAGCTCTATGAAGAATCCTGTGGCTGGACCCTCCATGCCTACATGGGGAGTTCCGAAAATAGGTGACCCTAATATAGTACCCTAAATAATAGGATCCCTATTATAAGGACCCCCCAAATAATAAGGTACCCTAAACCCTAAACCNNCCTAATTTTCTGAAACTCCCACATTTAGGGGCTTGGGGTCTGGGGATCGGATTCGTGTATGCTCAGACCACTCAGACAGCTATGTGCAAAGACGAAACCTATGGAGCCGAGGAGGGCTCGTATTAGGGTTTAGGGTTTAGGG
>CAJNDV010006380.1:65886-76318 GCA_905221635.1 Symbiodinium sp. CCMP2456 | reverse complement strand
GGTTTAGGGTTTAGGGTTCGGGTTCTGGTCAGTGCAAAAGCTCCTTAGGAATATTGGAAGAGTGTATATCTGGGTCTCACTGCTGGTCACTATAGTCACTACCTTAAACTACCAAAACCTACTTTTTTGTAGGGTCCCTATAAATTCTATATTAGGTTTTATAATAAGGACCTACAAAAAAGTAGGTTATGGTAGTTCAAGGTATAATGATAACTACTCTACTCCACTGCTTCAGACCCCTTCCCGCAAAAAATGCGAAGCTAAAGATCTGCAGCAACCACCCGCCTGCGCCGCAATCAGAAGAGCCTCCCCCTGCCTGGCTCTCAGTAACCCTAGCGCTCCAGTTCTCGAAATAATGGGCTATTCTGTTACATACTAGATGGTTAGTTAGAGCCTACTGCGTAAGTAACTGGACCTTGGGGTACTGTAGGGTGCAGGCAAACCCGCTTATGAGAAGATTCGGGAAACTCGAAGAAGATTGTTTCTAAGTATTGAGCAGCAACTGCAACGCACAGAATGTGAAGCTGGCAGACGGCAGCGTACAGAACTCAAGCTGCATCACGAGAAAAGAGAGCTCAAACACGCGAAAGCCAATCCCAGCTAGGACTCGCGCAATATATCGTGGATTAAAGCGTTTGCAGATTGACTAAACCCTGCAGTGTGGTATCTTTTGGGAACAGTACTAGAAATCGGGGTCTAGGTAGGCTTGAAAGTACAATGACTTATGGTGTTAGCCAGTGTCAGCGACTAAATTGACGGCTTCGGGTGGAGGGCTTTGAATTGGATTCGGAGCTCTAGGGCGCGACTAAATTTCGCGCATTTCGTGTGTGCATTTGTGGCTCCAGCTCGCAGTAAGCTCGGGTCCGGATCCAGGGTTTCGACTGGAAGGGCCGGAAGCAAGGCAAGAAAAATCCTACTGTCGGGGCCTGAATCATTAGAGTAAGGTTTTGGGCCACTTAATATTATAAGCACAAGGAACCCTAAGGAATAATTAGAATAGGGTTTTGGGCTGGGCCCCTTAATATTACAATTAGAAGGAACCCTTAAGGAATAGCAGTGGTAATTATTTAGGCCTCTACATTACCGGGGATTCTCAGGCCAACAGCCCAAGGGCTCGGAGTCTTGCTCGTCTTCACCGAACACGAGCTGGGAAGCAAAGAACGATGGCCAACATTGCTGACTTTCAAAACCCTAAACCCTGATCCCTAAAGCCCTAAACCCCCAAAGCCCTAAACCCCTAAAGCCCTAAACCCCAAACCCCTAAACCCCTAAAGCCCTAAACCCCTAAAGCCCCAGAAAAGCAAAAAACATCGATCCTCAACAAGTCTTATACCTCTTGACTATACTGAACTTAGACCCCTAGCAAAACTTATAATTTTGGCTGCTTCTTAGGGATTATAGTAGCCAAAGATTGAAAACTATTTCTACGTACCCCTAAGTTGACAGTACCGATCGGTGACCTGGCTCGAGGGCTGTCGCCACGCTCACTTCGAGCCCGCCAGGTCACAGCCACCTATAGCTAGGGTTTAGGGTTTTGGTTTAGGGTTTAGGGTTTAGGGTTTAGGGTTTAGGGTTTAGGGTTTAGGGTTTAGGGCTAGGAGCACCCCAGAACACGACTGCCAAGAGTGGCCCGGCATGTTCTTCAGCTGAAGCCACCGAGAAAGAAACATCGGTGTCGTCAATGTACTGATCGGCAGCTCTCGAGTTTAGGGTGTGATTCCGAGCTCTATGACGCAGCCAACTGCGCCGAAGCCGAGATTGCAACCACGATGCCAAGGGCGGAGTCTGATCCCAAATGGATCGATTGAGTCCATCCGTGTAAGGATACTTAGACAAAAGCCTAACTCCAGCACACAAGACTGAACATGCCTGAACCCAAATGGGAAACCCAAATCATTTAATATAGTAGCCTCAATAATTGGAATAGCGCTCTTGGGGTATATTATACTATAACTACAATAAGGAACCCGCCCCCAGAATAGTATTGGTAATTATTCAGGCCACCTATATTAGCCGCAATGTCAAAACCGGAAAAGCTGGCCTAAACCCTAAACCCTAAAAGCCCTAAACCCTAAACCCTCTAAACCCTAAACCCTATAAACCCTAAACCCTAAGCCCTAAACCGGGCATCTCCAGAGCTATAGCGCCCACAGCCGAAACCCTCGAAACCCAAAAGCCCTAAGCCCAAGAGCCCTGAACCCAAGCCCTAAACCCCCCTCATAGCGACTCTTATAAAACCCTGAACCCTAAACCCCTTCCTATAAAACCCTAAACCCCTTATGGCGACTCTTAAAAATAAAACTAGGGGCCCTAAACGCCTTATAGCGACTCTTAAAAAAAAACTAAAGGGCCCTAAACCCCTTATAGCGACTCCTTTAAAACCCTAAACCCCTTATAGCAACTCCAATAAAACCCTAAACCCTAAACCCCTTATAGCAACTCCAATAAACAACCCTAAACCCTAAACCCCTTATGGCAACTCTTATAAAACCCTAAACCCTAAACCCCTTATAGCAACTCTTATAAACCCTAAGGGCCCTGACTGCCCTAATCCGAACCCTACTTGACGAAACGACCTCCGAGAATCTCAGGCGCCCAGACCTGCGGCTGAACTCGGCCACCCTTTGGCCGTAGAACTCGACCAGCGGCGGAGCCTACTTCTTAGGGTTATGGGTTTATAGGGTTTAGGGGTTTATAGGGTTTAGGGTTTAGGGTTTAGGGAGCCTTCAAAAGCCGAAGTCTTGGTTTAGGCTCGTAAGGGTTTGGTGTAAGGGGATTTCGGGTTAAGGGTTCAGGACAGTGTTGGGGTTTTTTCGGTCTGGGGTTTAGGGATTTTGAAGGTTTCGGTCGAGGTTAACCTAAACCCTAAACCCTAAACCCTAAACCCTAAACCTTGGGTTTGGGGCGTTTTATGACCTTCGGCCAGCTATACAAACATCGGAGCAAAGGGATGCGACTGGGTTTAACCCTAAAACCTAAGCCTATGTAGGGTTTATAAGCTATACCAGGACCCCCCATGGCCCTTTAGCAGGTCCTTAATAGTGGGTGCTGGGGGATAATAGAGGGTAGTTGGGGGGTCTAGCTAGGGATTAGGGTTTTCAGGAAACCTTCCCCTGAAACCTGAAGCCTGAACACAACAATCCCTCCAACTCTGCGCCCTGCACCACACCTCATGCGTTAAACTGCTGCGAAACCCGGAACCCCTGAACCCGGCAAGCAATCCCGCAACCAGAAGACATGCAAAGCAAAATCCACCAAAAACGCCAAAGCGAACTCTCCGAACCGTACACTAACACGAACAAGAAACGATCTCCGAAATATCCGCCAAATCCGGCAAAACTCAAGGACTTGGGGCCCAGGCAAAGCTGAAGTCCATCCGGCGGAAAGGCTGATTCTTCAAGCGCGCCTCGGGTTTAGGGTCTCGGATTTAGGGTGTAGGCTTCGGATGTCGGGTGTCGTTTTCGAACTTAACCCTGAATCCCTAAGCCCTAAACCCCTAAACCCTGAACCCCTAAACCCTAAACCCCTAAACCCTAGAACCCTAAACCCCAAACCCCTGACCCCAAAACCCAAACCCCTGAAACCCTAAGTTCGGATTTGGGGCTCATGGGGTTTACCCTACCCCTCCGGTACCTACTATAGAGGGCCCTAGGGGCTCTAGTACCCTCGCCTAGAGGGTTAGGGTAAGTTTAGGGCTGTTGTTGGAAGGCTGTACGGGGCAGGGCTGCCCATCCTTTCAAGGGTGTATTTTGGGCACCTGCCCTAAACCCTATAGCAACCCTAAACCCGAAACCCCAAACCCTAAACCCTGTATATACTCAGCATCTCATATGCCCTCGCTGCAAAATAGATTGTCGGCCTGACTGCGATCCTGGGGCATTCTGCCTCTTGACCTTACGATCTATCGGTTGAACCCGATATGGAAACATAAGGGTCCCTCCAATCCCCCCCAAAAGGCCTATATAAGGGTCCATATTTGGGGCCCACACTTCTAACCTTAGATACAACCTGTCATCCGACCCTAAAACCTAAACCCTAAACCCTAAACCCTAAACCCGAAGTCTGCCCCCAAAGCCTCTCCAAAGGGAACCCTTGCCTCGGACGCGTGGCTGTCCTCTCGAAGATTCCTGCGATGGGCTGGGGTTTAGGGTTTAGGGTTTAGGGTTTAGGGTTTAGGGTTTAGGGTTTAGGGTTTAGGGTGTGTGGGGGATTAGGGCCTACCTGGACCCCTAAAGTATGTAGAATAGTAGCCTTTTCTAGGTTTTGGGCCATTATGTTACCCACTTTGGGGGGGGGGGGGCTTTAGGTAGGGTTTAGAGTTTGTGGCTTATGGCTTAGAGTTCGGAGCTTGTTCAGATGTAGGGTTTGGGGCTTTGCTTAGCTTAGGGCTTATAGGGCTTGCACGGTTTGCGGTTTATGTACCTAGATCCTTAGTTGCCCCTTTGCGCTGCCTACCTTGTTGGTTATGTCTAGGATCCCAACCCGAAAGTCTAAACTCTAAACCCTAACTTAGAAGTAGTACCAGCTTGGTCCCCTCTCAATGTGGAGCTTACTAAAGTTGAACAAACTACTGTCGAAAACTGCCTAGACGAGGGACCACATCGGAAGGGGGCCTTAATGATTGGAATCGGCTTTTGGAGGCGTAACCGTCACAAGTGTGATCGAACAAATGCGAGCATCCTGTGCTAAATCCAACCGGAACACCGTTCTACCACAACAAAACGTTTCCTGCAGATGAAACGGAGCCTTCCTGCGTTTCTTCGCAGATGAAGGGAGATCCCTCATTTGCTAGATGGCATGACAGGAGTTCTTAAGTTTCCTTTTCAGGAGATACCGGAGCTGGCTTAAATCTCAGCGGGGGATAGCTGAGCTTTCGTACATACCGTCAGGAGTACCTAGAGGATCTCTGGGTTGCCAGGGGATACCTGCCTTCATTTATAGATCACTGAATCGCTTCGACTTCAGAAGTAGATAGCCTGTGTTTGTATCGAGACACACTGTCGCTAATGCACGCACTTGGTTGGATAACGGAAGAATCAAGCGGAACAGGTCATTAGCAATCACCAGATTCCGCCGGATGTAACTAAAGCAGTTTCAGATTGCTTTACAATGTAAGAAACTCAACAAGAGCATGAGTGAAAGTGTGTGTGTGTGTATTCATATGTACATATGTATATATGCATGTATATCTTTGTATACATGCATACATGCATACATACATACATACATACATACATACATACATACATACATACATACATACATACACACATACATACATACATACATACATACATACATACACACACGTATGGGCATCTACATAAGCCCTTGAAGCAAGTACTTCTGCACACATGTGATTATTAATGGTGACTGTGGGCAGTCTGCACATGTAGCTGTACGCAAATAGTAACGTGCATGGTTATGTGTCTGTGTCAGAATAAGTATGTCTGTGATATGCAAATGAATATTTTTATTTGTTTATCATGTACACACACATACATCACTACCGTAATTAAATCTTGAAAGTCTACACCTGGAAGATTACAGTTCTCGTGCTGTGATTGATCCCAGCTCCGGCGCCCTGCCTTTGCTCTCTGATATCCTCGGTGTAATTTCTGGCTAGCCGACGGGCCGACGTTCATGAAACTTTATGGTCAGGACCCAGACAGAAACAAAAACAAAACACGGAAACATAAACATGCTACCAAGTAAGGTTCCACAAAGGTCTTATGGGGTTCTGGATCTAGGCTTCTGGGGCTTGCATCGGATAGTACGTGCAACTTCCCGATCTCCGGTGTCCCCAAAGCTACTAAACCGGCTCATACACCCTAAACCCGGAAACCTCAACCCTCCCAAAACCCTAAAACGCCTACCCCTAAAGCCCAGCGACCAGTGTCCTGGAAGGGTAGAGGCACAACTCCACCAAAGCATGTGCCTCCTGTGGGCGGCAACGGGGAAGCTGCCAGGTCGAACCGGCTATTGCTGGGGCCTTAACCATCAGGTACAATAGATATAGATATAGATATGGAAACTAGATATTATCGAAATCCATATCTATATCGAAATCCGTATCTATATCTATAAATATAGATACAGGTGTGTGTGTGTGTATATATATATATATATATATGTATTATGACATTCTGTATCGGTGCTACAGATTCTTACCGTATATCCTTGCATTGCTATAACTATCAGTAAGATTATGTGCCTCCAGCCCCTAAACCCTATAAATCCTTAAATCAACCGAAAATCAGTAGAACCTGAAAAGTGAATCCCTAACACGCTTGCACCCTTAAACTCTTCAAGCCTGAATACTTAATCCTCTAACTCCACATGCCCCAAACCGTTGACTTAAACCTCATCAAGACCTTACAAAGCCGCAGCCTTAAACCCCGCAGCTTACTAAACGGTTAAGAAACCCTTAAGCCCCAACCGTTTGCACTCTTAAGCACGAAGCCCTTAAACCTTGAATCCAAGTCAAAGCGCCTCTGCTGACTCGACGCCGGGAAGGATGATCCCTGCGACAGCTTTGATAGCTGGAGCTTAGGATTGTTAGCCCTAAACCCTAAACCCTAGACCCTAAACCACTGTTAGCGTTTAGCGCCTTAGGGCTTCAGGGCTTTTGAGGGTTTGGGGATTGGGGGCTGTGGGAGTCTGGGGGATCGGTGTATGAAGCTCCCTGGGCTCGGTAAATGGCCTTCGGATATCAGGGTTTATAAGGTTTAGGGTTCAGGGTTTCGGGCTTTAGGGTTTGGGGCTTAGGCGTTTAGGGTCTAGGGCTTTAGGGCTTTGGGCTTAGGGGTTTAGGGGTTTAAGGTTCCGGTGTAGGGCTTATAGGGTTTTTTTTTAACCGGACCCTTTCTCACCGCAGCGTTTAGGGGTGGAAGGCTCATAAACAGGCTCTCCTGCTTACTTTGCAACCTACTTAGAGGGTCCCCGCTAATCCTCTGAGAGAGCACGGATTGCAGAGGGGCTTTTGCTGTTTGGGGTTGAGGGCTTTCCCTCTTGGCGGGAATGTCAATGTAGGTAGTTCTCTAAATCAGGGTTCCTTTTTGGGTCCCCAGCATAGTACGGCACTATTATAGAAAGGACCCTAAAGCTGACCCTAGTTCAGACAACTAGCCATGTAGGGATTGAGTCTTGAATCTTGCCGGTTCAGAGTTCATGGCGACTGTAGAGTTTGCAGCTTACGGCTGCAAACCGCAATAACCGTTCAGGGTTTAAGGTTTACTCAATTCAAGAACCGTTTAGGGTTTAGGGTTTAGGGCTTAGGGTGTAGGGTTTAGGGTTGAGGGTTCAGGGTTTAGTGTTTACTTGTTCCAACTCAAACCTTTGAGAGCTCAGGGTGAGGGTTTAGTTTAACTTCAAGCTTAGAGTCGAGGCTGCGCATTGCCAAACTCAGAAACTCTCTACGGCTTAGGGTTAAGAGGTTGAGGGTGTGGGGTTGAGGGTTTAGGGGTCTTTACCATAGGGGGAGCTGAAGGGGAACGTGTGGGATGATATTGAGATTATAAAATATCCCAAAACTATAAAGGAAACAGATCCTGACGTCATGAGTCTGCGCTGGCAGGCTGTTACAAAATAAGCAGAATCACTTCTTCCCAGCTCTCGAGCCGTAAACTAAACCCAAACCCCGGAAACATGGAATTAGAACATGTCTCTACCCCTCTGTTATATCTAATCACCCTCAAACAGGCCGTTTAAACCAAACCTTAACAGAAAGCCTTGTGGAACCCTCATAAAATCCTCGCCCTAAACCCTGTAAACCCGAAACCCTAAACCCTGAACCCTATCAGCCCTAAACCCTAAACCCGAAACCCTATAAGCCCAAAGCCCTAAACCCTACCCCCGAAACCACCTTCCTTTCGCCCGGCGCCTTCCACGCCGACCTGCAGCGCTCTCCGCAGGTGCGCCTGGCTCAATGCCTGGGCGAAGAGTGATGATAGGGGGATACTTTCAGGGTTCCTCAAACGGATCTACAAGGGCTTCTATAGGGTTTCTAGACGGGTAATATAAGGGCATTTCGGGGATCCTTGCATGCCATGAAAAGGGTTCTATCAGGACTCTTTCAGGTCCTGGTGTGTAACTACGGCAGGACTTAGGACGCATGGTGGGGTTAACGTTTTAACACTTTAGGGTCGGGACTACGGTTCATGGCTTATGGTTCAGGGCGAGTTTAACGCTGCAGGGTTTGGAATCCAACTGCGGTTCAGGGTTTAAGGTGCAGGGTGGGTGTAGCGCTTTAGGGCAAGGGGCGCAAGTGCGGTTGAAACCAGGGCCTATAGGCGCTATAGGGTTTAGGCTTCTAAATGGGTTTAGGATTGCGGTTTGGGAATTCCGCGCTTGAGGTTAACCGTTTTCATCGGGCATTAGCTATGAGATCTACATATCAACGGCAGTGCACACAGAGAGGCACAAAGTGTAAACCCTCACTCTCACCCCTGAAACATCTGCACGGTACGTAGCCCCGCCGACGAGAACGTCTCAGAGGATGGTCAGGAAACCAGATCATTGCGTTTCAGCGCCTGTCTGCCCCTGGCGTAGGTCCAGAGGGTCCGCGGCGCCGGTCTTTGTCAAAACGAGGATCGCATCTGCCGCCACGAGGACTACCAGGAGAAAGACCACCAGCGGCCACGGCGAGTTTAAATATGAAGGATGGTGGGAAGTCAATCCCTGCACCTCCAGGCCCCAGAAGCTCAAGACTGCGCTGGTGCATAGCACAGTGTCTGGTCTGCCAATTGTAAATGCAGGTATCAAGCCCTAGATCCTGATCTAGCCGCCGCGCCGAAAGAATGAGCATCACATGCTGCCATGGGCATGGGACAGCTTGGTAGACAAGAATGCTGCCAGCGATCTCGGCACAGGGCATTGGGCGGTCCGGGTGCTTCTGCCCAGAGACTGTGTGACTTGGCACTTCTAGGGCTGAGGCTTTTTGCATGTAAGGGTCTGTTCTAACATTCCAAGGCCCGAAGGACGTGTTGCACACCTGATAAGAAGCCGGAAACAACTCGTCATGGACTTGGGCGTACAGCATAACAGACCGGACAAAAGTTAAACTCCACCACCATAAGCCCAAAGTCACGCGATGCTGCTAGGAGAAATCAAACATCTAAACAGAGTGATGATCAAGGCAAACAGGGTTGTTGGACGAGGTTAGCTCCAACTATGCCGCCACCACCCCCCACTTGTTTTGCCTACCTACTTGGTAAGTCTCATGATCCCCCCTAAGTACCCTACAGGCTACAGGTGAAAAGCACTTTCGCTTCGACCCGCTCATCGAAAGCCGCAAGAGCTAAACCTACACACCCTCTAAATCCTAAGCCCCAAATGCCCCAAACAGACGCACCCAATCAAAACTGGCCCAAAGCCCGAAACCCTGAAAGATCCTGAAAGTACCGATCAAGGCCAGCGACTGGCACGCGCATCAGCGAGTGCGCGCCCGCACGCGCCGCCGCATGGACAAGGGCCACTGCTCCTGGGATGAGGCGTCAGGGGCTTTTGAATCTGCATTTCGGGTTTATAAGGCTTAGGGCTCCAGAGGCTTGAAAGGGTTCATCATCCCTGCTACGGCATGCAGCTTCAGCTGGGTCAAATCGGCCGGCGCATAGCCATTGCTGGCAATGGCAGCTTCTGAACCCAAGGCCCTTCTCTTGCCCATGAATTCCTCCGAACATCGGGGCTGAGCAGCCATGTTCGGCCCTGGCTGCTCGAACCACTTGCTCCAACCGACTCTTGGGGCACAATGGCGGGGGCACTGATCCGCAATGATGGCTACCATAGGGTTATAGCCTGCGACCTCCAAACAAGATTAGGAGAAAGGTCACCGTAGAAGTTGCAAAACAAGGTTGTTGTCAGGCTGACTACAAGGGTTGAGGTTCCGACTTGGGCGCTTTTCAGGCCAATGATATATATATATATATATAGGTCCTAAACCCAAATTGACGGTTTGGAGTCTAAAATTTAACTGCTCAGCATCAAGGGGAAGGCCCAACACAGTAGGATCTATAAGTCTACAAGCTTCAGCTGCTTAGCGTCTAGGATCTATATCCGAGACTTCTGCCAACCCCCAAAATGCTATGTTGGAATTCTTGCACTACACCACTCGCTGCCTGTTTGTTCGATTCTAGAGTCGGCATTCTGGGCTCTTACTATGAAGGTGTATGTAGGAGCCTTAGTAAACTAGGAAGGAACCCCCAGGAGGATTAGGGTTGATGATCTAAAGCCTGCCTTACCCATAATAAGGCATATACCAAAGTTCCCATAGATTAGGGTCCTTATAAGGTCATGCAGGATCTAAATCATCAACAGTAACCCTAGACCCTAAACTTGGCCCTAAACCCTACGATTGTTGTGAAGGCTCAGAGGTTGGGTTCGCCCTAGCATTCAACAAGCCTCGAGGGCCTTAGTAATTAGAATGGGTTTGGGG
>CAJNDV010006380.1:44148-56155 GCA_905221635.1 Symbiodinium sp. CCMP2456 | reverse complement strand
CTTATTTACAGTCGAGGTGGTTTCTTCATAACTTGAAAGATTCCCACCCACCCACCCACCCACCCACCCACCCACCCACCCACCCACCCACCCACCCACCCACCCACCCACCCACCCCATCCCATAACATTGGAGAATAGAAATTTTCGTATCATCCAGAGATATGGTATTATATGTTCGTTACACAAATCCTTTGTGCTACACACAATCGGCCACCAAAGCTCAACGGCTTACGTATACTCTATCGGTTACAGCTTACAGAAACCTGTTCACAACCATCATAGCTGCAGACTCTGGAGCACGACGCCGCATCAGAAGACAGCGATTTGCTGTCAGTGACCTACCAATCTGGTGAGCTATCGTCCTTCAGAACAAGAGCCCGCAACACAGGTAGTGCAAGCCACCATACCTTCTCTGTGTTTATGAGTTGAAATTCATGACTAATTTGAAACTAGATCCAACGGAAACTGCAGTTTCGTACGATGTCAGAGCAGCCGCAAACCGCTTTCCAGATACCCAGTAAATACACAAACCTCTCGGAGTGGGGCAAGGCTCCAAGGTTAGAAGTATGCTTTCTAGGGACCCCTAAAGGTACATNNCAGGGTTAAGGGCCCATACTCGGGGCCCATGGTTTCAGCCTTAGAAAGGCAGACCCCGAAGATGCTACGAACTATGTTTGGTGGCCTTGAAGCGAAGATAAAAACTGAGGCTTAAATCCTAAACGCGAACTAAGCCAAACCCTAGCCCTTAACTCGAAGCCCCGAAGCCCTAAACCCAAAACCCTTAGCCCCCAAACCCTAAACCCTAAACCCTAGGCCCCAAAACCCCAAACCCTTAGCCCCCAAACCCTAAACCCTAAGCCCCCAAACCCCAAACCCTAAACCCTCGGCCCCTAAGCCCCTATAGCCCCTAAGAAAACTCCAGGGGGCACCTCAGCCGTCTCCAGAGCCAGGAGAAGCCCGGCCTGAAAGGTGAACAACAAAACCAAGGATCCTCCTAGGGTTTAGGGATTTAGGGTTTCGGGTTTAGAGATTTAGGGTTTAGGGTTTAGAGGTTTAGGGTTTAGGGTTTACGGATTTAAAGTTTAAGTTTTTGGCTAATGCAGGGGCCAAATAGTTACCAATACTATGTTTTTTGGGGTTCCTTATCATAATTATAGTATAATGGGCCCCGAAACCCTCTTCTAATCATTAAGTAACACTCTTATAGTAGAGTTTTCCGGGTGGGTTGGGGCTTAGGGTTTCGGAATTGGGCTTTAGGATTTTAGGGATTTAGGGTTTAAGTCTTTGGGGCTCATAATAAGGGTAAAGTTTAGGGCCGTTTAAGGTTCAAGGGTGAAGGGCTTGGGTTTTAAGGGTTACTGTAAGTGTTATCTTTACAGGGTTCTTCATTGTTTCATGGGAGCAACGCTGCTTCTGCACAAGAAACCCTAAACTCAAAATCTTAAACCCTAAACCGACCATCAGACACAAGTGGCATCGGGTTTTCTAGGTTTCGGAGGGTTTCGTAGGGCTTCTTTAGGGCTTCGGGTTTTGTAGGGCATAGCCATATATTAAGTAAGCTTACTATGACTACCGTCATGGGCGATGTCAGTGTTACACATCTTTTTGCCAGTATGCTGTTTGCAAGCTTGCTCATAACAGTTGGAGGCTGCGGCTAAACATCGGTCTACATTGCAAGGAAATGCCTTAGAATAACGGGCAAACGGTCACTAGACACTAATATCATGTAGTTGTGCCAGACTTTCACCTGGCTCTTCAGGAGTAGAGGACCTGAGGATGCTGTGGTGAAGAACACAAAGCCGGACATGTGCAAAAGCGCTGCCTTGAGGCAACTTGGGGACAAGGGCTCCTGGTGGCTGGCTGAAGGAAGTCCGCACATGCGATTCACCGAGCGGTGGACCGACTGACGCGTCCTCCGTGACTTCAAAGGCCTTGAGGACAACCCCCAAACCTTCAAGACTCAGTCACGTACTGCAACCTGCGCCTGATTTTGCGGCCGAAGAAGTTTGCGGCCGAGATTTGCACTTGCTGTCGCCACCTTGGCCGTTGTGTCATTGTGGCGCCAGCTGGCATCGATCTCCGCCAGTCTATAGATATCACTGCCTGACAAGGACCCGCAACGCTCAACCCCCAAAATGCAACCCAAATGGTAAAATCAACCCACGAACCTGAGCCCGGAATCCGCGGGAGCTCGCGCATGGACTGACGTGACGACCTCTGGATTCCGGTCCCCGCCAACTTGAGACGAGCTTCAGGAGCCTCCTTTGCGCCGTCACAAACCTCCAAACCCCTAAGCACCCAAACCAGTTCTTCAAGGCTCAGTGAGGGAGAACGGAACTCGAATGTAGCAGTTGACCCTAAACCCTAAACCCCTAACCCCTAAACCCCTAAACCCTAAACCCTAACCCCTAAACCCCTAAAACCCTAAAACCCTAAACCCGGTTGACAGGCTCTGCTTGAAGTCTACCGGCCCGCAAGGGCGCCAGGTCACACAGTCCGTCCTCCCCTGCTGAGATAAAACCCAAACCCTAACCCTCCAGGTACCTACTATATAGGGGTTAGGGTTAGGGTTAGGGAGGGCCCTCGGGGCTCTAGTACCCTCTATAGTAGGTACCTAGAGGGTTTGGGAAACCCATAATCCCCAGACACGAACGTCAAACAACAACCCAGGACAACCCAAAAAAAGCCTAAACACCTGGAGCTAACCCTAAGCCCTAAACCCTAAACCCTAAACCCCTAAAACCCTAAACCCTAACCCTAAGCCTGAGCCTACAGCCTTAGGCCTGAGACTTCAAAGACCTCACCAAATCCGCGAAGCCACAACTGCTTGTACAGCCTGAACCCTAAAGCCTCCGCCCATACGCCCGAACTCCTAAACCCCCCAACCCTCAACCCTAAACCCTAAACCCCTAAACCCTAAAGCCCTAAACCCTAAAACCCTAAAACCCTGAAGCCCTAAAACCCTAAACACCTAAACCCTAAAACCCTACAGCGGAGCCTCCTGGCCCCTAGGGGCCGAAGCTGCCAACTCTACCGGGGCGAAGAAGACCATGTCGAGTCCTCGATTTTTGGTTCCCTGTTGGGTTTAGGATTTAGGGCCATTTAGGGTTTAGGGTTTAGGGGTCCTCGATGTTTGGTTCCCTGTTGGGTTTAGGATTTAGGGTTTAGGGTTTAAGTTTAGGGGTCCTCGATTTGGGGTTCCCTGTTGGGGGCTATATTACAAAATGGGCATGTTTTGTTCTTCTTGAGTTGTCTTATAACAAAAATGTAAAGTTGTATCCAACAAGGACCCAGCATTTTTGTAGGAGCCTTACGAGCTACAACAGCGGCTTCATGGCTATTTAGTGTAAGTTAGAGTATAGTTCTGTAGGGACCATGAGGGAATAAGACAAACTAGATACATGACATAGGCTTCTGCAGCATATTTTGCAAACTTTTGTAGGATCTTCTAGGCACTTGTAGGTGTTCTATAAACAGGTTGGGTTCGGGGGTTGGGTTCGGGGAGTAGAACCCCTGAACCCTGAATCTCGATCCGACGTCCTATCTAACGCTTACAGCCCTAAAGCCCATGGTGTCTGGGGGTTTAGGGCTGAGGTTTGGGGGTCTGGGGTTTTGGGGTTTTGGGATTTGGGGTCCAGGGCAGGGTGCAACCCTTGTAGCTGCTGTAGCCCCAAACCGTACAGCATAATAGGCCATGACCCCATATATACTCCCAAAGTCTTGAAACCGTAGGTAATCGGAGCTTCTGGCAGGGACTTTCATTAACCTGGGCGTTATTCGCCAATTTCTGGGATGTAGAGTTGAGGCCTGTCGGGTGACCTCCTACTGGAGCTCAAAACTTCGATTCAACCCTGGCCAGACTTGAAAGACCAGAGGCCATTAGTTATGCAAGGCTTGTATCACTACTTGCAATGCTGTATCTACACAGTCTCATGAGGGACCCCAGACAGTGAGGTCTTTATTCTAAGGAGACCCAAAACCAAAGCCCCTCCTTCCACTTTGGCGATGTCGCGCACATTCGCCAACCCCGTCTCAGTTTCGACCTCCCGGATTTGGATTGACAGGTGAAGTGAATACTGAAACCAGCTATTCAAATCCGGGAACCACCTTCAAAAGCCCAGAGACTGGGTTGAAACAAATCCGCAGCCTGGACGGCTTTCATCAGCAGATCTTCGCCGCGGCGACGCAGGAATTGGCTTGCCTGGCGGTGGAATGCAGGCGCAGCTACATAGACCCTGAGCTTTAAGTTGTAAGTCCCTTTGAGGACCGCCTGTAGGCTTTCGGTTCGTTTCCTGTGATAATGTGTTTGGTATCCCAGGACACAGCATTGGTCAGTCCAGGTGTGCTTCACCTTGCAGTCCTACTGTAGGGGTCTGAAGCATTGGCAAGACAATCCCAATAGTCTTCATACAACTGCTTGCTGTACTCTCTAGTCTACTCGATTTCACATACCAACCGCATAGTCGAGCTGTTTCTTGGCCAAGTAGAGCTTCTTCAGGAGCCGACTCACGGCATGTTTGATGTCATTAGGGCCCCCAATACATGGCATAGGCCTTTGTAGGCTTTTGTCACGGGATCTATGAGATGTTCTAGTACTGTAGGACATAGCGTGGCGCCTTGTACAGTTTGACCATGGTTTTGCGGGCTTCTATTACTACAAACGTCCAAAGGGAACCCGCCGAAACTGCTGGAGCTTGCCTTTTCACCCTAAACCCTACAACTCTATAACAGTAAATCCCAAACCCTGAACTCTATGCATCTGAGCCCGAAAATGAACTCACGATGCCTTTGCAAGCCCTATCACACCGGGAACCTGGGCCGACTACCCCCAGCCTTGAGTTTGGCAGGTGTTCGTCTGTAACATATACATGTTTTATATAGATGCAAAAATGTAAACGCATGGAGTTGATGTCTATATATGTGTGTATATATATATATACACATGTTGTTTATGTATGTGTTGTTGTCTGTTATCCATTAGCCATGTGTCTATATCTATATATATATATATACATATACATCTATCTGTTTATTTATTTAAGCAAGAATAGAGCGAGAGAGAGAGAGAGAGAGCGAGAGACAAAGACAGAAAAGGATGCAGAGGCAGAGACAGAGGCAGAGAGACAGAGAGACAGAGAGAGAGAGAGAGAGAGGGAGGGAGAGAGAGAGAGAGGGAGCGAGAGTGAGAGCGAGTGAGGGAGGGAGGGAGGCAGGTGGATCTGAAGCAAGCGAGGGAGGGAGAGAGCCGGAGAGAGAGAGAGAGAGAGGGAGACTGAGACAGAGAGAGAGAGCGGGAGAGAGAAAGAAAGACAGCTGCAGATGTGGAGAACCTACCCAAAGGCTTTGATCTGCTTCTACAACTTATGAAAATCTCCTCAAAACCCAATTCGGCCGGTGCGATGTGAGGGCCTTCCGAGGAAGCTCAGGCTCCTTTCGGACTGAGGACCCTACCATTTCGCACCACAATATGTTCGGGTCCTCTATGTTCTGAAACTTCGAAACCATGCCCTAATAATAACTTCATATAACTTCCAACTCCAAAGCCAGAATCACAAAGTGTGAAGTCACACCCGCAAGAAAAAAGGGCAAACCGTGCGGCCACGCTGCCACGGGTGCCGCGCTGCGCACTGCTGCGGCACCCGGACCACCTGGTTCTGCTTATTATCTTCTTGCACGACGAGGGCCAAGCAGCCTAAGTAAGGGTTCGAAGGAAGCAGAACAGACCCCTGGAATTGAACCTCTGCAAACTAGATTAAGTTCCACGCTGATTGATCGAAACTGCCTAAACCTAGGAGCTTTGCCCGATACGTTATGCACGACCACGTTGCGAATACAGCTTGGAGCTACGATGGATCCTAACCATAAACCCTAACTAAACCCTAAACCCGAAATAAACCCTAAATAAACCCTAAACCCCTAAACCCCTAAACCCCCTAAACCCTAAACCCGAGTTACGATAGATCCTACACCCGGTCATGGAACCTAAAGATTCTGTGTAATATAAGGGCCTTAATAATTAGAATCGGGTTTTGGGGGGTTCCTTTTTAAAGGCTCCTTCAAGGGTTCTATATGGGCTGCTACAACGGTTTAGGGTTTTGGGGCCTGAAGGGTATATTATAGTGTGATTAGAATAAGGAGCCCCAAAAAAGCGTAGGTGATTCTTAAGGCCCCTACATTAGGGTTCAGCCCCGAGTATCCCGTTGGGATGTAGGATTTGAGCAATGCAGACACCGTGACGATGTCGCTTGAGGAGTTGTTGGCCATTAACGAAGGGGCCTTAACAATTAGAATAGGGTTTTGGGGTATATTATACTACAATCATAACAACGAGCCCCCAATACAGTATCGGCAAAGCCACTACATTCTATACTTGGACCCTAAATGTAGGGGTTAGGACTTGCAGGGTTTGAGGGAGGGTTGGACATGATAAAATGCTATCGTCCGAAGCTCTTCCACTTCGATACCACACTCCCGAAACTATGTGAAAACAAGCCCTCCAAGCCCTTTACGCCGGTCTAGGAAATTAAGCTTTTCTCCTCTGGGTCCAAGTTGTCCTTATTTATGGTTTTAGGTACCCAAAACGGCCCCAAAGTCCGTAAAATAATGGGCACTTGGACCCTTCGGCTTCAATGTAACCTCTTTAAGCATTAGGAAATTTCGCTTCGGCTCTGCCCGTCAGCCGGAAAGCAAAGTCCGAAAGCCCATGCAACCCGAGGACGGGTTTAGGGGTTGGTGTAGGGGCCTTACTTGTTAGAATAGGGTTTTGGTGTCCTTTCTAGTATATTTATATTAATGAGCCCCCAAAACAGTGTAAAGCATAATTGAAGCCAAAAAATAAAGGGCACAAGATTTTATAGAGAAACCTTGCGCACCCCCTAGAGAACCACGCGGAATCACCTTGATAAGGGCTGAGGTTCAGGGTTTATGCGGTATAGGGTTTAGAGTTCAGGGATTTAACATTGCATGGGGTTAACAAGTTAAATAAAGAATTGAGGTCGCGACACAGAAGCTTTTACGGATGCTTTCGGGCTTCATATGGCTCTTACTTGTTTGTGCGGTCCTAGCAGTAAGTATCCTGTGCTTGGGGTACGTACTAGAGTGTTCCTCTTAGTATAGTATGAAGCATATTGTACTTTATTCCCTTCCGAAAGGTTTTATTCTAAACCTTGACCTAACCAGTTTTGGTGACCGCACGAAAACAGTAGGTTGTGGCCCCTAAACCCTACACCGCAAATGGCCCTTGCGGTAATTCTTATTAGAACCCTGTTATGGTCGGCTTATGAATCCTGAAGACCTCAACCCTAAACCACCAAACTCCCCAAACCCCTAAACCTTAAATCCTAATTCCCAAACCCTAGACCCTAAACCCTTGACCCCTCTTGAACAACCCCTGCAAGCCCGAATCGCTGCCTGAGCCTCTCAGCGAAGACCTCGGCTGCTTCGCAGAGCCAGAACCAGGGTACTGTAGGGGCTTGAATAAGTGTTCAACAGGGTTTTTGGGGTTTAGGGTTTAGGGGTACGTACTATAGTGGCCTTTATAATTAGAACAGGAGTTTGGGGTTTAGGGTTTAGGGGTACTATAGGGGCCTGAATAATTGCAACAGGGTGTTGGGGTATATTATATAGTATCATTATAAAAAGGAGCCCGAAGGCATAACATTCGTATTTACAGAATTAAAGAACCCTAAAGCCCACTCGGAGTTTTGGGATTTACGTTTTGAGCTTGGGGTTGAGGGCGTAGCCTGATGGTATAGGGTTTAATTCTCCTAGAAGGTTCCAATTATATAATTAGGTCCCTGCCTTGCTGTCTCAGAGCTGTGAGTAGTGCTACACCCTAAACCCTAAACCCCTAAACCCCTGAACCCTAAACCCTAACGTCTAAGCCCCCAACTCCTTCACGTTAATGTGCCGTTCCAGCCAGAACTCTGTCTGCTTACCATACCCTAACCCTCCAGGTACCTGCTATATAGGGCCCTATAGGGGCTCTAGTACCCTCTATAGTAGGTACCTAGAGGGTTAGGGATAAGCTCTTCAGTTTTGCTCGAAGAAAAACTTGAAACCGTGGCGTACTCAGACCCAAAGGCCCTAGGGCCGCATTAAACACAAGGGGTCATGTACTCAACTGCTTTTTGGGGGCTTTTGCAGTTAGGGGTCGCGTGAATAACAGGCCCCTACTAGTTAGGGCTTGTAGTACGGGTCTTCCAGTTTTCAGCTAGGTACGGATGGCGATGGCACTAGGTTTAAATATTCAGCATGCCTTGCACACACTTGTAACAAAATGGTCACATCATGCTAATGCTGACACCAAATCCAACTCTCTAAACCCTCAGCACCTCAATCTTGCACGCGAAATCGTAAGGTGCTACAGACTCCCAGATCTAAAGCGGAACCGTGGATTTGAACCTTCAGCCTCGAACCTAATTGCTGAGTCTCCTTGCTCAAATAAAGTTCACCGTCTTATCAGTGTCCCAGCCGCAGCTCACCATGTTAATTGTGGCAGGGTATTAAAAAGTTAAAGGGTTTGCCTAACCAGCCCCTATGCTCATGTTGGGAGCATGTAGTAAGACCAAAAAGCTTGAGGGATGTCTCCTGAGCTATTACAAAAGCCCTCACGTTAATCCTGCTCTCTTAGTCGAAGCCCCCGACATGGCAGGGAAGGATCTGCGCGCCATCGCCACAAACTGGGCTGCCTCGCGGTTCTTCTTAAAACATCATTCAGCGTACTGGTCGGGCCCTGGGGCATTAGGTGTGCTTGAGGTCGGAATACTCCCCATAAGCTGCTGATGCTGTCCGCTCAGCAACCGAAAAGATACAGGTTGCGTTGGATGCCCATCCTGGCTGTAAATGTCTCTGGTCGACTTTCAAGATTCTGAGCCCATGAGTTGAGGGATGCTTTCATGATTGGGCTCAACAATTTGGGGTTCAAGGTCGTATTACTGTCACGACAAAAGCCCTCCACATGACAACACCTCGGACGGGGCTTGCCCAAGATTCCGGATTACCTTTGTTGGCACCTAGTTTTTGATGCAGCACGGTTCCAGGACCTAAACACCAAACCCTGTAGCGGAAAATTAACATAAGGATGCAAGGGGTCCTCTATATGGTTGAAGTCTAAGCGTGAATACGGTTTTGCCTAAACCCTAAACCTACGGGGAATTATGAGATCCTTCATTCAATGATATTTTCAACAGTGTATGGTTACCTGGCCTAATCGAGTGTGTATTTTCGACCCCGGAGGTACTCGCAGCCTCCAGACAGTCCCGGCATTCCTTAAAATCGTAGGCGACACCTCATGTAGTCTAACGAATATATTCCATACTTTCTAGTCCTTAGGAGTCTTAGAGTAGGAGGTTTCGTAGCCCGCCCCAAGCATATTCCGTAGTTGTTCATGGGTTTCAGGGGCTCTTCGTCCTCTCTGTGCAACCCTAAACCCTAAACGCTAAACGCCTGTTCCGCCGTCTCCGTCATGGGCAGGATCAGCCCCTCGAAGCCCAGCTGCAACGCCCGGCGAAGGTATCTGCAGCAGTTTAGGGCTTCAGGGTTTTAGGGGTTTAGGGGTTTAAGGGTTTGGGGTTTAGGGTTTAGGGAGGATTAGGGCAACTTAGGTCGAGGGTTGGGGGAAGTTCTGGGTCCCTGAAACCTGAACCCTAAAGCCCAAACCCTGAAATCTGAACCCTTGACGTAGGGCATGTAGGGCCTGAGTAACTATGCTACAATAATGAAAATGAGGAACCCCCAGAACAGAACTCTAAACCCTAAACCCTGACCCTGAACCCTTATTCTCAAAACCTCGCAGGTTTCAGCGTCTGAATAGGCGGCGCAAGAAAAGTAGGACAATCCTTGGAGGTTCGCTGATACAAGTAAAAGCGGCGCACCGTCTCCGTCAACAGAGAACATCAGACTCTGACTGCGCCGAGTATATGATTCCAGATTGCACTGCAAAGAAGAACCTTTACTAGAGTGGGGATGAGGGCGAAGAAGAACTCTAACTGTTTTAGACGCTCAACAGAGGATGACCTGTGTCATGCATGCCCTTCTTGAGGCCAGCTTAATTATTCAGGATGACGGCCTCAACCACAGTCTCCGAACGTCAGCATTAGGGCTTGCTGTAGGGTTTATGCTGATCCAGCGGCTTCCACTCTTATATATAGTTATACTATGATAATTACCACGACACACAAGAAGTGGCTCCAGTGCCCTTCACAGGCTCGCCAGTTGTAGCCTCGACCAGACGGTTCCAACAGGATTCGCATGTCCGGGACGCCCCACAGAAGCGAGACAAGATGTCTCTAAGCTCCTGCAGCAGCTCTGACACAAAGATCCGTTCATTCATCTCATACAGGCCGTCGGTGATGTGCGACCCTGCAAAGCCTGGGCTTGCCATAGGATGTCATGCATACATTTTCGCTGCGTCTTCTGCCACCGCTTGCTGCGGGCCCTTGAGGCCCAAGCGAAGTGTGCCCTCTTGCATCTCTAAACTCATGTGACAGCGCTCCTTACACACCAACCGCTCAAAGATGCTGAAGTGTGGCTCCACCAGCGACACCTCAAGCCCCCGCAGCCCCAAAGATCCGTCATCCCCAGAGACCTCCAGGTTCGCTTCATTTCAGAGCGGAAAATATTGAGATCAACCTTCACATGATTTGAGGTGTGCTTCTTAACTGCATGATCTGCCTGCCTCAATATATAATGTTACTCTTCCATATGATGCTAACATTCAAATGATGATATGCCTTCGTATGAAGATGCTCCTTACCCTGATGAGAAACATTAACAACGATGATGATAGTCCCTAGTATGAAGACACTCCTTAAAATCATGATGCTCCTGTTAATTTAGGGAACCCTACACCCTAAACGCAAAGCCCTATAAACCCTATAACCCTAAACCCTGAAACCCTAAACCCTGAAACCCTAAACCCTAAAACCCTAAGACCCTAAAACCCTAAACCCTGAAACCCTAAACCCTGAAACCCTAAACCCTAAAACCCTAAGACCCTAAAACCCTAAAACCCAAAACCCTTAAACCCCAAACCCTAAAACCCCAAACCCTAAAACCCCAAAGCCTAAACCCTAAACCCTAAAATCTTAAAACCCCAAATCCTCAACTTTAGAGTCGTCGAGTCCCTGACCGCACCCCGACGGTACCGGGCTCCGGGCCCCGGATCGTCGCTGGGAACCTGAGCCCCAGCTTTTAGGGTTTAGGGTTTAGGGTTTAGGGTTTAGGGTTTAGGGTTCCAAACACAACACCTCTGAAGGCCTGGGGTTAAGGAGTTTAGGGGCTTTAAGGGATTTAGGGTTTAGGAGATTTAGGGGTTTAGGGGTTTAGGGGCTTTAAGGGAATTAGGGTCTAGGGTTTAGGGCTTTAGGGGATTTAGGGGATTTAGGGTTTAGGGGTTTAGGGGCTTTAAGGGAATTCGGGTCTAGGGGTTTAGGGGCTTTAAGGGACTTAGGGTGTAGGGGTTTAGGGGCTTTAAGGGACTTAGGGTTTAGGGGTTTAGGGTTTAGGGGTTTAGGGGCTTTACGGGAATTAGGGTTTAGGGCTTGAGGGGATTTAAGGGAATTAGGCGGTTGGGGGTTTTGAAGTTTGGGTTTGGGCTGGATCACACAGACTCGAAAAAGGATTTCGGTTACCGCGACCTACCCAGCTACTAAAATATGGAAACCGAAGGTATCTCGGAGGGTCCTCTGCTGTAGGCTTTCCGGCTTGTGGCGGATTGGGCTTCGAATCTGGGACTTGGCATCCTCCATATTCTGAAACAGCCATGTACATGCAGAAAGGCTTCTTGTTACCAGCGTCGCCAGGTGGACACCCGAAAGATACACTCGACAACCTTGCTCAGGAACCCTGTGACAGTCCCGCCAAGACCCTGACACAACCTGCGCATAGTACTCGATACAAGCCTTTTTGATGCCGTACGAAAACAATACATTAATACATACATGAACCCATACATACATACATGCATACAGACATGCATATACAAACATATACATACACATACA
>CAJNDV010006380.1:0-14899 GCA_905221635.1 Symbiodinium sp. CCMP2456 | reverse complement strand
GAGAGAGAGAGAGAGAGAGCAAGGGATCTGCACATCAAAGAATGTATGGTTGATGAACTAGAATACCCCTGACTAGCATTGAGGTAGATAAGCCTGACATCTGACTCCTATTATTGTTATGATCGGGAGCCCTTATTTAAGGGAGGGAAGACTGACTACGAACGGCTGGTATTCAGACACCTATAGTATAGCCAGCCCTCTACAAGCAAAAAAAGCCCTACAGAAACCCAGAGAACACAGACAGAAATCCTACAAAGACCATACACAAATCTACTATAATAGAGTGTGCCCCTAAACCCTAAACCCTANNCCCCAAACCCTAGACCCCAAAACCCTAAACCCCAAACCCTTAAACCCCAAACCCTGCACCCTAAACCCCAAAGTCACGTCTCACCGGCAGATCCCTCGACCCCGGCCTTGGCGTAGCTGTGCCGGAAGCGGCGCGGCATCTCCTTTGGATCAGTGTTGGGTTTTCTTGGGCTTAGGGTTTTTAGGGGTTTTAGGTGTTTTAAGGGGTTTTAGGGGTTTTAGGGGATTTGGTGTTTAGAGGTTTGAGGTTTGGGGGTTTTGAGGGGTTGAAAAGTTTGAGGGTTTAGAGGTTGAGAGTAGTCTCTTGCCGGCACAGCTCTGGCCGGCAAGCAAAGCCAACACCACAAACCGAAAATCTCAAGACGAAGCCCGAAAGCCCGTAAACCCTGAACCCTAAACCCTAAAACCCTAAACCCTGCACCGTAAACCACAAACCACACCCAGAGAGCCCGAGACCGGCAGTACCCCTGAAACAAGGAAGACACACAAAACCACGGAGCCCTGTGTTTTTGGTCGTAAATTCTTTGAGTGAGGCTCTGTCAGAACCGGAACCCGGAGCCAATCAAACAAGAAGCCTTTCAAAAACAAAAACTATATACATTGACTCTTCGAATGCTTAATGAGGATACCGTTTCTGGGGGCCCTAAAAGCCCCAAACCCCCAAACCTGCTACAGGTAATCCTTGGTCCTATTCTCCTGTTTCAATTCAATCTATTCCTTAGGTTCCTCAGTATACTCGCAACATAGTAGACCCCAACATGAAAAAGCATCAGGGCACTACTGGGGGACCTGGATACCGAAAGCCGGGTGTACCGTAAAGCCTTAGACCCATACGTCATAATCATCCGCGTGGCTTACGTGACCACGAAAATGAAAATTAATTCCAGAGGTGGGGAGGCCCCGTATCAATGCTCTAAACCCTAACTGGACCACAAAAATATGTAGAATAATGTTTTTTAGGTTTTGGACCATTATTTTACCTACTTCGGGGGTTTAGGTATTCACCCTGAGCCACCTCGCTTTTCGGCAGCTGCCAAGGCAGCCGTGTCTATCTCAGCCTCTCGCTCAACTCCTTGGGGACCTGGCACAGCAGGGCTGTTACCAAGTGTTCTGTAGGTTAAGGGTTTAGGGTTTAGGGTTTAGGGTTTAGGGGTTCTATAATGAGTTATTACGAGAATGTGTATAATGAGAGTTTAGATGGGTTCTATAAAAGTTAGTATACATGTTACCCAGAGTCGTAAGTTTGTTCGAGGAGCCCTTAATAGTTGCATGTGGGTTTTATCTTGTCTATCAGGGCTTGCCACTGAGTCCGAGACCTCTTACTTCAGGGACCGTCCTCGAAGCATGTAAAGAATCACTGCTTAGTTGAGGGTGCGGTCTAGTGTTTCGGGTCTCGCAAACACCCAACAGCTGGCGTGGTGCAGGGCTTCTCGGTCTTCCAGGGGGCTTAAGCTTTCAGGGGCTTTAGTCGGGGCTTGAGGCCCTAGGGTTGGGGCTCCGGTGGAGAATTCGTCAATTTAATGTGGGGGCCTAAATTATTGCCAATGCTATTTTGGGGGCTTCCTTATATTATAATTGTAGTATAATGGGCCCCAAAACCCTATTGAAATTCTTACGGCCCCTATTTTAGGGATTCCGGGCTCGAGGGGTCTGAGTCTAAGGCTTTCCGGCTAACTCAGACAGCCCTTCGTTGAAGTGTCATAACCGCTACTTGTCGGAAGGATCCGCATAGACCCTGTTATAGACTTACCAGGGGCGCTACGGAAACGTGTGTATGGTAGTTCTGCAACCCCAAAACAAAACGAAAATATCCTTGATTCGAAACGTTTCGAATATAAAAACTCTGCACCTCCTATCCCAGACCACGTACCCGTTACCAACACGCTCAAGCCCGTAAACCCAAAGCCCCAAACCTCGAAGCATTAAGAACCATTTGCTCTAATCTTCCATGACTCAAGTCAAAAGCATGTAGGTTCCTATGAAGGATACCATAGGGTTGCTACAAGGAAACTTATAGTGTCATAGTGGTGCCTTATACAAAGGAAACTACAAAAGGGGATCACTGCCGTAGGTAAAAGAGCCCTAAACCCTAAACCCTAAACCCTAATCCCTAAACCCTAATCCCTAAACCCTAAACCCTGAACCCTAAACCCTAAACCCTAAACCTCTGAGGCTCCGGGTGTCTCCGGGCCTGCATCCACGCTTTCCGGAGGCTCCGAGGAACTGGTGCTGGGACGGGTCTCTGGCGCCTCGGCCTTTGAGGGCTCTAGGATTATAGGTGTCCTTTAAGGGGTCCTAATATGTATTAGGTCTCCTTTAAGAAAGGCGTCCTTTAATATAAGGGGTCCTAGTATTAGGGTTCCTTTCAAGCGGTCCTATTATTACAGTAGGCTTAGTTCAGGATGAAGTCCCTTTGGAGGGGTCCTGGATTCGGGCTCCTTCGGATACAGTCTGCGCTACTACGTAGAAGGGTGGGCTTTTACTTTCTTTCCGGGTTAATATTTAAGGGTTCTGGTGCTTGTCTGGGGGTTTGGCTTTTGGTCTCCGACGTGCTCTGCCATCGAGCTCGTCAAGACTGTCGCTTGGTTCTCGGCTTCTTGTAGAGATCAGGGGTTTAGGGTTTAGGGTTCAAGAACTCAGGCTTTTTTAGGGCTCGGGGCTTAGACGGCTTCGGCGCCTTCGAGACAAGCATCTTCGAAGCGAAAACGTCGAAGAGGTTAGTCATGAAGCCCTTGCACTCAGCGCTCGGGCAGAGTGAAGCCAGCGTGTTGCGGCCCTTGCGAACGATGATGGGTGCGTTCACGGACATGTCATCGTCCAAGGAGCCGCGGACCATCTCGAAACTTTTCGTCACTGGCATCGGTCGGAGCGCGCTGAGCGTCCTGGGGCAGATCGGGAGTCGGATGAACGTTAAACCTCCCGTCAACAGTGGCCGTGGCCGCACGAGGCGAAAGAAATAACAGTCTGCCGGCAAGTCGGCAAGTCGCTTGAAGCTGCGGAGGATTTCCGGGTCCCTGTTCCTTCGGCCAAAAAGGCATGCAATGCACTCATTTCACGTTGGAAAGTTGGTCACAGACGCCAACTTCCGAGAGTCCGACAAACCGGTCAGCCCTGCCACCCAACAGCCAGAACCCTGCGTACTTTGACACCCCAAAAGGGGGGTTTCCGAAATAAGGGGTACCTTATTTTGGGGTCCTTATAATAAGGATCCTACTATTTAGGGTATTATATTAGAGTCCCCTATTTTCTGAAACCCCCATATCCTGAATGAACCCTCGGCCAATACATGTCAGCACAGAACTGCAATATCGTCTGTCGTGATACGCCGCTAAGCAGCGACCGCAGATAAACGAACAGCATCAGAACCCCGAATTTATACTTTGTTGGAAGCTCTTGTTTGCAGGACGGCTGCAGATTCCGCGAATCGCATCAACCCACATGCTCAAATCTTAAACCCCCACCTCCTAGCACCCAGAAGCCCTGAACTCTAAACCGTGTTGGGTTTAGGGTTTAGCTTGTTGTTGATTTTTTGAGGGGGCAGGCGGGGTGGGGGGCGTTAGGGTGCCTTCTCAGTTGGAAGCCTGCGTAGTACCAGGAGGACATCTTAAGCTCGATTCTTCAACAACCGGGCCAAAAAAAGGTCCAAACTTTCTTAGATAGGCAAACTATGTAAGGCCGAAAAATTTTACGGTTCTCCTTATGCGCTTCTAAACAAATGCATGATAGATCATGATAGGATCTATGATAGGATCTTAGATTCAAAAGAGAATGTGACTAATCATATATTACGGTTACGTCAAGCTAGAAAACCGAAGCTAATCTACCAGCTACCTGTACTTAGTGAAAGCCTGAAGCCTAAAACCTACACACCCCTAAACCCTAAACTTTCTTAAACCCTTTAAATAACCCTAAACCCATAACCCTAAGCCCTAAACCCCATGGGCCTCTGTTGTGGGGTCGGGCGGAGGCTCGTCGGCCGCCTGGAAAGACAAGCAGATTGGAGTTGAGGCTCAGGGATCTGGCCTTTTCTGTGCGAGCAAGCCTGCCTCTGTCGGTTTTTCGGGTTCAGGGCTTTGGAACGTTGAGGTTTTCGGCTTGTTGAGGGGTTACGTGTGATGGGATTCGCTTGCTTTGGCGATTTGTGTATGGGACTCATGGGACACCAGAAGCCATACAACCGTGGGGTTTAGGGTTTAGCCTGCTTTCCGGGAAGAAAACTTTCTTTGTCCATGGCACATTCTACAACCGTTTCGCAGGAACCTTACAACAGAAGCTAAACCCTAATTGGTGTCGGGTCCCAGAATCCGCAAAACAGCAAAGCTAATATAGGTGCCTTCATGATTAGACTAAGGTATATTAATTATAGTATAACAGTAAAACTTATGACCATAAGGGGATCGCCTTACTGTTCATCAAAATCCCCATATATCCCCATATTTAGGCGCCCTCAAACACTTGAGTCGAAAGCCCGACACCTACACACTGGATTGCTGAATCCTGCCCACAGAGCCAAATACTCCTTTGCCCCTTAATCACAGAATACTCTTGAATTATATCCGGGCTTTATTGCTGCGATGTTTACGGAAAATCTTCCGCTCTTGAAGGATATGTGTCTCTGCTTTTACCGCCTTTGACCATGCTACATGCGGCCTCAACTGCTTCATCTTGGGGTGCCTCTACAGCAGCCTGCGCCAGGTGAATTTGAGAAGAGGGCAGACTCTGGGTCTCGCTTGTATCAAAAACCGATATGATCTGGGAGTTTCCGAAAATAGGGGTATCTTATTTTGGGGGTTCTTATAATAGGGATCCTACTATTTAGGGTACTATATTAGGGTCCCCTATTTTCGGAAACCCCCATATGTCATCTGCGGGTCTGAGAGCTTGCAATAATGAATACCCCCCCTAAAAATCCATGCCTTGATATAGTCATGGTATGCTCAAGCCCCTATGGCATCAATTACATCATTGCAGCGCAGGAATCCCGATGTTGTCCTACCATTCTCTTTGTTGCTTATGGCGCAGGAAATTGTAGGCCACACGTTATCTTCCCGATTTGAGCGTTCATACTTCCTTGCTGTCGTTGCCTTCGAGAAATCCATTGCAACCAACCTGGCCCTCGCCGCCCCCGAAGCTTGCACAGTGTCTTATTCATTTAAGCTGTAGTGAGGGGCACTCATTGGTGCGGCATATTGACGACACTATCACCATCAGTACAGGCACAATACTGCAGAAATGGCGAGACTGCAGAATATCCAATGCACGAGACGCAGCAGCTAGAGCAAGAACTCCCATAAGAGCTGCATAATCGCCAAGAGGGGAAGCAGACAAAACTAATTACGATATATATATATATACATACATACATACATACATACATACATACATACATACATACATATATATATATAACTATAGTCTTAAGTCTTCCTTGGGCAGATTTCATTCGTTCATTTATTTAGACTGTTCTTTTCCATTACACATGTTGATGTGCATGTTTGTGCATGTATTTGTGTATATGTATATGTGTATGTGTGCCTGTGTCTGTGTGTATGTATGTACAAATGCATGTATGTTTGTATGTTTGTATGTATGTATGTATGTATGTATGTATGTATGTACGTACGTAGGTAATGTATGTACGTGCGTAGGTATGTATGTATGTATGTATGTATGTATGTATGTATGTACATGTGTATGTGTGTATATGTATATAATCGGAACGGCTGTACAAGGGACAGATGAGTCCAGTTTTCGTCTGTCCATGGCTTTGAGCACCGGCTCGTGCCGGACACCTTTGCACCATTATCATGCGGGGGTTTCCGAAAATAGGGGACTCTAATATAGCACCCTTAATAATAGGATCCTTATCATAAGGACCCCAAAGTAAGGTACCCCCAATTTTCGGAAAGTCCCATGCAGTTGACTTGCTGTTTTCTGACGGGATGCCTGCAGGTGCTGATCACGAACCAGGACGACCTGTCTCGCGAAGTGCTGGATATCCTCCTTGCTGTAAGGCCCGAAACTTCCATCATCTGACTCCGGGGCCGACTACGTAGGGGCTGAGGAAAACCGTGCACACTCAGTATTAGAGGTTAGGGCTTCGGGTCTTACTCACTGACTGTTACTGCTAGTAAACCCTCAACCCTAAACCCTAAACCCTAAACCCTAAACCCTAAATCAACCCTAGACCCTGCTAGGTACTGAACTCTCAGCTGTTAGGGTGATCGGCCCCATCGCCAGCGACCCAAATGGGATCGAACATTCCCGGCCCCCGTTCCAGCGTTTAGGGTTTAGGGTTTACTTCAACATTTGGGGGGTGGGAAGGCTTTAATTTGAACTATGAAAGGAAGCCAAGACACAACAGTACGTAAATGAACAGAATTGACAAAAAAAATAGATACGTGCATATGTATAACAACACAAATTAATCACCATCGTCATCATCAGCCTATAAACCCTGAGCCCTAAACACCAAATCTGAAAGCCTATATCAAAACCCAACAACTGAACCCCGGGCCCTGGACGGGGGCGCACCTCCGCCTCCAAGCGCTCCGACACCTCCTCCGCCGCCGGCGCCTGTCAGCGAGTCGGCGGTGCGCTTGGACGTCAGGTTTCTCCAGTCCCCCCGGGAGGATCCAAGAAGTAGATCCCGAAAATAATGAGGGTTTTTAAAAAAGTGCCCTTGAATATTATATGGGTCCCAAATTAGGGAATCTATACTTCTTAGTTCTTTTTGGGGTTCTGGGTCGCGGGTTGGGGATGAGGGAGTTTAAGGCTGCAGGAGTTTGGGGTTTACAGTGCTAGGCATGGCCCCTCTTTGCAAGATCAACTTCCTTGAATTGCCAATTCTCAGCCCTCATGTTCCAAGGGAGCCAATAATTGGGTACTCAGTTTCAAGTTGGTATCAATGTAAGCTACACGTTTGAAACGTCACTCGTGGAAACGGGAAGCAAAAGATGCGTGGACAGGATTTTGAAGCATACCCGTCCGCAGTGGCTTGTTTTGCTTACAGATTGAAGCCCGGCGGCTATAGTGTATCAGGTCCGCGGTTTCGTGGTTCTTTATGTCATGCGGCCCCGCTGAATGAATGTATGTTTTTTTCGCTGAAAAAAAGCTATTGTATGATAAGCTGCAGACTCATTTATAGAGAATTCGCGAGGTGAGAAATAATAAGTCTCAATGCTTGGAACTTACGACCATACTATTCCGGAGGATTGGAATTGTTGATTCAAGCCGCAGCAGCTCACACTGGCACTGTTGTCGAGACATCTTGCTTTTTTGCAGCACAGTCCGCAAGAAGCTCAATGTGGTGAAACAGGCGACGTGGTGCGGTGCCGTTCGAGCTGGGAAGTCTGGGTCCGTGATCGCCGTGACATATCTACATTAACAAACAAGCGAAAGGAACCATCTGCACACAGTATTTAGCAGGGCATGAACTTACTTTTCACAAACATCTCCTGGGACCCAGATTCAAAAACGTGCATGGTGGAAATGATACCGCACGGTACCACTACATGACATGAGTCTAACATACAGCCGCCGAATCGTTGACAAGAAATCCCAAAACGCTCCGAACATCATGTCATCATTTGCTTTCAGCTGACATCATGCACAGCTCACAACCAGTATTAATGGCCCGTATGTGGCTACAGCATTTCACAACTCCAGCGCCAATCAAGTCAACAACTCAACGATGCAATCATGCGGCATGGCATGCAATCAAGCACTGCAGCAGGAAAGAGGCTGGCTTGAAATTCATTCAGTGTTATGTTGCAGGCTTATGCAGTGCATGCACAGTACGAATGCAAGTGACGACAAGCGCATGGACGAATCTGAGAATCCATAATGTACTCGACGAATTCAGCGGAGCAAGTGCTGGCACATCTTGGGCGGAGGTGCAGAAAGAAACCACAGATCATCTGCGGCTTGCTCAACCTTGCTCAAAAGCACATTCACCTCGGCTTGCGAGTCTGCTGCTGCAAGCCTGCCGGCGAAAGCAACACCACCCAGCCGCACCTGATTCGATGCAACACCTGATGATGAAGCCTTTCGCCCAGCACCTTTAGCATCGGCTGTTTCGCCTGGAAAATTCGACCGAGTGCACAACACCTCACTCGATGCATCTTTGCTTGATCTACCGTGCTTACGTACCAAGGCCGCCAATGCCTCGCAAATGCATGGCCGCACAAGTAACACTGCATGAACAAGGTAGTAGTAAGAAATAACTAGCACTACTGTCATTCATGAACCAAGGACCTAAGGACATGGCTGGGCTCAGACTCCAAACATTAATCAAGCAATCAAGCGGTTCATGATTCAAGCCGAATCAAGCACTGCTCATGCCGTTCATGCCAGCATCCAACACACTCCGACTGCAAAACGAAACTGCATGCCGCATGCCTTCATCTGAAGCTTTGCCGAGTGCTCCGTGAGAATGACCGATCGCTTACATCCATGCCTGAGCCAGAAAACGTTACCGTGGGTGATGTTAAAGGTGATGTTTTGGCTTTGGCACGTGCTTGCCGAAATGCGACTGTGTGCGGCTCTGTGCGACTCAGTTCCGCACGCATCTGGAAACTCCAGTATCACTTCTTTGGATTGAGCAGCAAACAAAGCTTTATCCTGGGCATAGCCGGTCTTCATCATCCAAATGGCATTGGGGGCAGCACTGGTGGTCTTGTTGAAATTGTCGCCCTGCATGT
The DNA here is from genome assembly GCA_905221635.1 of Symbiodinium sp. CCMP2456. NCBI lineage: Eukaryota > Dinophyceae > Suessiales > Symbiodiniaceae > Symbiodinium > Symbiodinium sp. CCMP2456. The sequence goes on along the minus strand of CAJNDV010006380.1, from coordinate 5,888 downwards.
AATAGCTGACAGGCCCATCGTCAAACGTTGCTTCAGCCACCTATGGGAAGTGCAGAGCATGATTGCTTAAGTGTCCTTCGTGGGCCTATGGCCACGACTCCTTCATGAAGCCCATGATCAATCAAGAATCAAGAGTCACACATCGGCAAAGACATGACATGACATGTCATGACATGGCAATCATGATGCATCACGGCAACCGAGTATGATTCAGTATGAGAGTATGAGAGTATGATTCAATAGGATCGGATATGATATTACCAGTGCCAGTACCTCAAAACTTAACACTGCAGCTGCAACCTTCACACACTTGGCCGTCTGCTCTGGGGTGACATGGCCATGCATGTACAAGACGTGCTCGCCGTCAGAGTCATGGTCGCCCTCCCCGCTCAAGGCATTCGAAGCTTGAATAACATCGATCACCAGCTGCGATTTCAAGTCCACTTGAAGCAAACCAAGCAACGTTGAATTGGACCCTTGCCTCGACTGCACGGCCGCACGGCACTGCACTATCTGCACAAACAGATGATATCATATCACGATGAATCAACTTAAGCCATCAATGATAACTACCCGATACCGTACCGATACCCCGACCAAAGACGGGAGGGCGACTGACGGCGACTGTTTTTTTGTCAGCTAGTCGTCCAGTCCAGTCCAGTCCTTTATAAAGATATGAAAACAACACACACACACACACAAAAAAAAAAAAAACAAGACTCATGGCGACGGGTCACGCCGACCTCTGCAACATGTGTGTTTGCACCTGCTGTCCGATAGCCAACACATCAAGCACATTCAAGGACTTCACACCTGCAAGATTGTGCATGTTGTAGATGCTAGTGATTGTCGGTGTCTTGTTCAATAACTCGACTTGCTGGGTGGGTTCCGCAGCCTGCGGCTGTGCTGCTGCTGATGCTGACGCTGCCGTTGCCTCTTCTTTCACGGCTTCTGCTTCATGGCCGGTAGCAGGACCAGCACTTGTTGTGGTCGGAGTCGTGAGGGTGTTCATCAGGAAGCTGTCTGCCAGCGACTTGGAAAAGAGTTTCGTTGGGCTTGGCAGGAAGGAAGCCCACAATTTTGGATCAGCGGGAGGCTGAATCTGATACTCTTCGGGACCCTTCAAATCTTTCCCAATCTTTGTCATCTGAGTCTTGGCACGTTTGGCTTCTGGCTGCTCGGCTCCAGGCACGGCATCACCAGCATCAGCCTCACGATTCCGACCGCAACTCTTGGCATGGGCCCGGACAGCTTCGAAGAGAATCTTCGACCAAGTCGAGCACCATAACGAAACAGGCCCAGAGCCCGGATCCGCATCTGCACCGGACTTAGAGGATGCCTTGTGACCTTGAGCATTCTGGGCGAAATGACAGCGGCTTTCGACTTCCATGACATATGCCTTGCCGTCTTTGCTCAACAAGAAATCGAGAAGCGAAGCAAAGGCATGCAAAGACGGCACATCCGATACAGTGACGAAGACTCGAGGCTCCAATGGCTTCTCAATCACCTGCCTCAAAGCCAACAGCATGTAAAGTGCTCGGCACACAATCATGCCCTCGATCGCTTGCTCGTTGAAAACGAACTCGCCACGCTCGTTCTCAATCAACACAAACTTTGCATGCTTACCCACAAGCTCTGCCGGTGTCTGCACTTTCTCGTCGGGCTTCGCCCCCGAACCCGATGCATGAATGGCAACCGCACCAAGTGTTGCCAGGCCAACCCGCAGCACTGAAGTAGGCACTGACTCTTCGTCAGCCCTCAAGCACTCGGTGACACCCCAAACCAAGTCCTGGATGCTGTGTTCCGACTCGTCATGAAAGCTACAGGGACCGGGAGCTGCATCGGCATCGGCACTGCACGTACAGGTCACATCTTTCAAGATTCCACGAAAGCGGCGGAAGGCGGGGTGGGACTCAATCGGCCCTGTATTTTTGCTGAGAAAGACACCTGCATCCTCGACAGTCATTTTGCAAGTATGCAACACAAAGCGGACCCATGCTTTGACGTCGCTGACATCTTCTTCGCTGCCTGCCTCTGCAGTCTGGTTCTCCAATGCAGCCTTCTCTTCGGAAACACGATCAAACAAATGACTCACCATGGAATCGGCTGCAGTAGATGCGGCGGAAGATGCGGCCACGGAATCACGGGTTTTCTTGATCAAGGCCCTCATCAAGCTCTGCAAGTGCGGTCTGACCTCTGGCACAGGAGTCACTTGCACAGGCTCAACGAATCAACATGCACATGCCACATGCACCATGCCCCCAGCTCAAAATGACTCAGCATGCTCAAAGGGTCAAGTGACAAGTGTCACGGGTCAACCGAAACATGAAACATGAACAGACGAGCCCATCGGCGGCCATGGGATATGCATGGGCGGCATGCTGCACTGCTAGGCTGCTAGATCATTCATAAAATCACGGCACAAACTGAACACGAATCAACAAGCATTCAAAAAGGCCAACGGTAAAGGCAAGCCATGAGTCATGAGTCAGGCCAGTTCCTGGGAGGATCATGCTCAAACTCAACATGGCTCAACATGTTCAAAGGGTCAGGAGTCAAGGGTCAAGACAAGAGTCAAAAATCAAGTGGAACATGGACTGCTGGTCACACTGATGCACTGACTGCAGTTTCGGTTCATTTCATTTCGATATCTCGTTCAAATGTTGAGATTCATGCTTATCAGGATTCTGTTCATGCATGACATGATCACGACATAAATAATGTTGGATGCCGCCTTGGACCAATCCTTGAAGATCTTCTTGTTCAAGGTGAGGCTGCCCGTCAAAGCGAATTCGAGGCCATAACTTATCAGCATCCGAGTCAACTGGCCGGCGGGGCTGTTCCATGGGTACATGAGTGGTTTCCCGTAGTTCGCTGTGATCAATGCTCCAAGGAGATCGTCTAGCCATCGCCGTGGACGGGTGCCTTCTTCAAACTCGACGGGCCCTTGAAGGGCTGTGCTGGGTTCCGCCATGTCATCATCACCCTGTGCTTTCCTCTTGCCTGCCTTTGCCTTTGCTTTGCTCTTCGCCTTGCCCTTGGCCTTCTTTTCCGGCTCTTCCTCGATCACAGCTGCCTTCACTTTGCTGGGTTTTGGGTCTGGACCCCGCTTCTGCCCCAGCTTGGAAACAAAAGGAGCACCAGCAATCGCTGTGAAAAGCTTCACTTCCAAATCTTGCATCTCCTTGGAGTCAGGGCCTCTCGTCAGAAGCCACGGATAAACTCGGGCACCTTGCACGTCCGTCGGNNGGACCTGGGTCTGTATCTTTGTCGCCAAAACGCAAATCAGATGAAGGAGGCTCAAACACGATTCAAATGCAGCCATTGCATGAGCAAATTTATCTCAGCTTCTGACAACAAACTTGCACAACTCCATGAGCAACAATCCCTGATGCTCGGGAGACTGTCCAGGAAGGTTACTTTCGATCATAGTGCCGATGCTGTTCATGCAGAGCAAAGCTCGGTCGTGCTTGTCGACCATCTGGGGTGATAAGAAATCAGTCTCGGAGGCGAACACGTTTTCCCACTCTTGCAAAATCTGCATGTTCATCAACTTGGTTCTCAAAGCCTTCGCGGTTTTGAAGCTGTTCCCGTTGTAACGTTCCTGCTGCATGTGCAGTTCCTACTGAGATTCCACAAGCACAAGTACAAGCCAGCACAAGCAGACAGCAAGAGGAATATCGGAGTATCAATCATGTTAACAGAACACTGCACACTGCACCGCTACATAGCCATCGTGCAACATGCGACACATGCACAATCCAATCCACGTCAATATCACATCCGAATCACCATACTGCACTGCAACTACTACAAGCAGCAGCCAACACAAGGCAAATTATAATTAATGCAGCACCACTCCAGTGTAATGTGGCCATGCCATGCGACCATGCGACACATCCACGTCACCTGGACTACACTGCCCTGCATGTAATGCATGCTGCTGCACGGCATGTCCTTGAACTCGCTGTTCTCAATCCAGTCAGTCAGATCCTTTCTGTCAGAAGATCTCGTCGAGATCCCATGGCGTTCTTTGTACGACCGCCAGGCCTGCAGTTGACTCCAGGCTTCAACTTTCGCAAACATGTTTCTAAAAGCTTATGCTTCGAGTCTGCAGCCTCGTCCAATTCCTTGACCCCAACCAGCTTCTCAAGGAAATTGATGCCGGAACCGCCGTGAAAAGAATTGTTGATGTCTTTCAGGAACCTGACATGTTTCGAAGCAATCAACAATAACAGAATCAACAGCCAACATATGCACGGAAACCTGGCTGCCTTGTCACAGAGAAGACATGTGGCAGGAATTGTTGCTAGTTGCTATCTTTTAGGAAGCTGACATGTTTGGAAGCACTCAACGGCCGAATCAGCAGCAACATATACAGGAAAAGCTGACTATCTCGTCACAGGGAAGACATGCCCAGCACGATGTAATAGTCGCACAACATGTCGCAAAACTGATCCAAGAAACATGAGAACGTCAGTCGGTGTCTTTTTCGAAAAGATGCGGCAATTGCGAAGGCCAGCCTTTTGTGTGGCCACCACCTGTGCATTGGTGCTGTGCTTCGGATCGCCAGCCACCGTGTAGAATGCCTCGGACCTGGTAGCTAGATGTGCTGTCACAGGAAATGTACTGCAACAGTGCAAGTGCACGACATTCTTAAGGTTCCTGTCAGGGTTCCTTGAGAAAACGTCGTTAAGCTATAGCAGCTATAGCATGTACTCGGTTTAGGAAGTTTAAGGGTATGTGTGGGCCTGTTTGGGATCTGTTCCAAGACTCCTAGAGTTTCAAGATAGTCATTGATTATGGCAAGGCAACGGCAGCCCATGTGGCAAGCAACATCATGTGACATATCTGCATGATATTTCTATCCCCCAGCCGAGGGCCCTAAGCCGTTCGAAGCCTCTCCCTTTCAACAACATCGCCAACTCCAACGTCAAGTGGCAACGTTCCAAAGGTGATCGCAAGATATGGTGATCCATCGGTGAGTGGCCTCGGTACACAATACACAAGCAGAAGCACACCATGCAATGACTGCAATGACCTTGCAACATAGAATCTAAATACACTGGCACAAATATTATCCGACTCACAGTGCTGTCTAAATGCTCCACGAGCCATGGTTGGCTTCGGCAGCCTTCCATTATCCCGTGTTGCAAAATATTCCGGGCATAAGCTTTTGCCACACTGAACTGTTTTCTGTCGTTGACGGGGTGACGAATGATGTTCTTGCTTCCTTGTTTGGCGGCTTCTGCATCTGCAAACCACGGGACCGTCAAGCCATCCGACACCTGACATGACAGGAATTAGGGACCATGGACCATGGATTTGAGTCGAGGCTGGGGGTTGTGCTCGGAATCAGCAAAGCAAGCCCTGCCTGGTATATCGAGAAAACCTTTTCTTGAAGCTCACGGCCAGCGAGGCCGCCGAAACGTTCTGTGAGCGATTGCTCTCCCCACAAGGTTTGTTCGGCAGATGCTGTACCCGAAGCATGGGCCATGTCAACAGTGATCAAGGAGTCGTCGAAGTCGTGCAAGCAGAACAACCCAAAGCACAACGACAAGGCTGCACTGCTACACTGCTACGGCTGAGAACTCTGCGGCAAAACCAGGAACAAGTACACGATTATCTACCATCATGCACAACACACTGACATGCGAGTCTTGGCTGATCAGAATGAATCCACTCCTTTTGCAACCTGCATTCGCAGGTCTGGTCTCGGCACAGAGATTGGGGAGGCTGCAAGACGAGTATCCTTGTTCTGTCTCAAAGTTTTCGCCCACTCACCTGCCAGGACATCGCCAACTTCAAGTGATAGGGCCTAACCAGGTGGGGCCCGAGGCTAGATAATCCAAGCATCAGCACACAACATGTCCCAAGCATCAACACAA